>WHSA01000609.1:0-5000 GCA_012931725.1 Litsea cubeba
GCTCGACATGCTCTTTGTGGAGTGACTGGAAACCGCTTGAAACCATATACTGTTCCTTCGTTGAGGGTGCTTACTCTCAATTTAGGTTTCGTGTTATATTATAAGAGAATGGTGCGATATACGAATTCAAGCGAGACTGCTCAACAAGGCTTTGAGATTAAGGGTTTGAGTCCCACCCCACTAAGCCCTTCCCCTATCTGTCTCAGCAGGGGCATCGTAGTCAAGATCCTATGACCTCTTTAGCGAGTGGTTCTTCGTTCCCTAAGGATCGAGGGTTCGTTTGACTAACAAAATAGTAGGGAGCGGATTTCATGGATGGAGTTGGGGCCTGAATGAAGTAGTCAACAGATTAGTGAATATGCGGATTGGCTAGTAGGCCACTTGATGTTGATCACATCCCTGAGTTTGAGTGCTGGAGAAAGGAAAGAATAGTAGGTCTAGGAAGGCCCGAGTAAGATAGTGTTTTTTTCCTTCACTTCAGTAGGGAATAAGAATAGCTGTTGAGTGGAAGGTGTATTACCACCACCTTGGTTGGGATAACGGTGCAGTAGCAGTGGTAACAGCAGTAGCACCGACCGCAATGGGAACAGCTTGAGCAACTCCTTCATAGGGGTAACAAACAGAGGTGCGCCTTACATAACAACGGCATAGTTCTAGTAGCACGGGTTCACCACTAGTTGGGCTAGCTTTATTTTTCAAGAGAATGCAGTTGGCTGTCACCCGAATTCCACTTCGATCTTCCCCCTCCTTTCTTGTGCTACGTGAGAATGGGAAGCACGATCTCGATCCAGATTTGGGAACTAGTCCAATTAATCAATCATCGAGTGACTGGCTAACTCTCCAATTTCTTTCGAACTGGCTAATTCCAGCTAATCAAGCCTTAGTAGGTCACGCCCGCGACGCATCAAAAATAGGTTTTTCAGTTCGCCCTTTTATAGATAGAGGGATAGATTAAGAATCTGCAGTTGACCCTCATCCATTTGGTGATCATTAACCCATTTTTCTACCACATCCGGAGCCAACAACTAGCTCCAACATGTGTTAGCTTCCAATTCCAAGAGTTCCTTCATTTAGATCTTGACATCAACCTACTCCATATTAGATTTTCTGCCCACCCAGCATTTCAAACAGATAACTAACATTGGGATCCAGCTTCGCTGGGAATGGATTCTGTCCCTCCCAGTTGAGCTCTCGTTAACCCAACGCTTTATTGCCCCCCCAATAGGAAAAGGATGTTACTGTTTATCGAGATGGAATTATTGACTAATTCGCGTAACCAATGGATCGAACTCTCCCTACGCGCTATTGGATCAGTCGGTCCCCCCATCGCCAGTTGCTGCTCAGTGACCCAACATGCCCCTACCTCTACATCACAAGCCTCCCCCCCGGAGGGAAAATGAGTTCCATTCTATGGTTCCATCCCGGTCCGGGGCTCACCATCGCTAAAACCTCTCCTTTCGATTAGTCGAATTTTATTAGATCAGTTAGTAGTTTCTCAAGCTCTTCAATGAATAACAAGGCAGGCCCCACATCTTGTCTTGATTCTTTATTCTAGCCGGAGGGGGCTTTCTCTGGACTCTTCATGTGGTGAGGGAAGTTGGCTTATGCACCGAATCGAGTCGTCAGGGCGGGCAAGAGTAAGATTGAACTCGATTGGGGTTATCCAATGAACTCGACCTGCTCGAAGATCGTCGATGCGCCGCCCGCAATCCCCTACGCCGGGATAACCACCTCTGTTCCGGGTCTGATTAGATCCAATGCATAGGTTGATCTTTCCGTGTCCGGGTCCGAGGAGCAGAACCTAACATCGGGCAGGAAACGAAGTCAAAGAAGCGCTTCTGATTATCCCCAGAGATTTGGGAGGAACCTGTCACTGGCTGAGAGATGGAACAAACCGAAACCTATCGAACTTCCCCCTCACCAACTCTTAGTGCTTGCTGATTGGGACCGAAACCCCGGAAAATTTAAACATAATAAGTACTAACCGCCGCTGCCAGAACGGGGGGAGACTGGAGATTGTTCTTTCTACACTTCGAGAATGAAATCCCAGCTGATTGGGCATCCGTTAGGATGGGAATACACCCGTATATGAGACAAGCAAACCACAACAAGGTGGTTAGGTCACCGGATCCACAAAGGATACTTAGCCATTCATCTCACGAGCATCTAGAAGCCCTTACCCGCTAAAAGAATGATTTTTATTTTTCGGGAAAGCCCCGGAAATGAAAAACCTCCCTCGAAGGAGCAGTACCGATAATAAGGAGACCCAGCTAGATCTATATTCACGAAGGAAAGGCTTGGGCTGTGCCTTCTCATCGGGAGCAAGCTACCGTCCTTTCATTTCGTTCAAGAAAGGGTTGACCCTTCTCCCACAGGGCTCAGAGCACGAGCTTGTTTAGGCTACTTCAACTGGTACTTCCATGTTTAGCTAGTCAACTCATTCTTCCATCGTTAATCCGGCTGAAACGCTGAGCTAACAAATCCATCTCTGAATCCCAAGGTCATTCGTTCAAGCACAGTACATATTTAAATTCCAAGCAAGCATGGGGGATGGAACGGATCTAGCTAGTGCGAGGAAGCTCCAAATGCTGTTGGAAATAGAAAAGAGTTAGTAGGGGTGGGAATCCTTTAGTTCGATGTACTTAATAACCATGCATCTGGGTGGACCTATCAAACTCAGTGCACATCCCAAAAATACGTTTCCCCGCTATGGAATCCGTTGAGTTCGGGTGTGCACTCCATAGAGATGTGGGATGTTGAACCCACGCAGAAGAATGTATCAACTGATGCTCCCATCTATACCGCCGTAGAGGCTTGCTCAGGCCACGGTGGAGTAGATAGACGCTTGCTCCTGAGGAGCGGAGTGAAAGACATACCTAAGGAACAGAGGATAAGGACTCCACAAGAATCGATAGAATGAAACCCCGGGAATGGAAGGAGCATTGACCTGCTAGATAATTCGATAATGAGACAGAAAGAAATTCGAGCGATGGAATCTAAAAGAGAATTGGTTACAGTCGAAAGAAGGACCTCAGCAAGGCTTCGGTCCTAACTGCAGACGGTAAATGGAAACAAGAGCAGGTTCTGCTGCTATCGACAACTGCACAAACAAAAAAAAGTTCAAAGAACTCCAAAACACCCTTGAAAGCAGCCAATGGCGTGACTTTGAGGAGGAAGATGCAATGGCCTACGGCCCGTCCACCAAGATAGGCGAATATTCGAGCAAGGCAGGATACAGGTTACTAAGAAGTCTCAACCAACGGACCGATGACCGGAAAACAATCTGGCAACTCCATTGCTACCCCAAGATCCAGACTTTCTGGTAGACAACATTACACGGAATAAACCTTACAGGAGATAGATTGTGTAGATTGGGGTTCCACGGGTCTTTTATTGCCCACTATGAGGGAGATCGAAACTGGCCAGCATCTGTTCTTTGACTGCAGATGGAGTCAGGATTTGTGACAGAAGACACTGTACCCAATTCGGATGGAATGGGGCCAGGACAATTTAAAGTAAATTTGTGTCAAGCGGCCCGACGCATCAGAAGAAGAAGAGGAGACCTGGCGAAGAGGATGTGGACGACGATCCCAGCAGTAACGTGCTGAATCATCTGGAAACAACGCAATGGGAAAATCTTACTTAAAACATAAGGAAGTCCCACCGGATCTTAGCAAGGCGTGGGGCCAGATAAGAACAGTGATCAGAGAATCCTCGATCAGCTGGAAGGGCAGATTATCAGCTACGAAGGGCCGAGCTTACTTTGATCAGGAACTGGACGCAGAAGCTGACGATCAGATTGGTTCACTGCAACAGCCACAGCTACAGAAACCAACGAGCAGAAAGAGCGAGTCACAGGAATAGCAAAGGGAACAGCCGCACAAGCAACTGGAGCAGGTCTATTGCCGGTAGTAGGTTTAGTAAGTATGTATAGAACTAAGCTCCCTTCTTTCTTGTGCGATTAAAGCCGCCCAGGCGCATATTTCTATCCGCCGCTTCAGAAAGAATCTCACCTGCGGGATGGGTACATTTGTTTGAAAGCTCTATCGGACCGACTATTCGAGTGAATGGGGTGTGTAGATAGTCCGGTGGGGAAGAACAAGCCGGGTGGGAAAGCAGATAAGATATGGGCAGGCTTTGCTTCAATCCGATAGGAAGGCGAGGGAGAGGTTCTTTCTCGCGATGAAGGCATATGCCATGATGTTCTTCCTTCCCCCTTGCTAATTACCAAGGCGAAGCAACTATATATAGATAGTGCCCGATTTCTATATCCTGCCTGCGAATCGAAGCTGTCATCTCTCTAGCTCATGGATGAATCACCCGCCTCAGCAGGGATGATAGACTACCCCACCCCAACCACTCTGATGGATGCCTTACCCGATTCGGATTGAGGGACCGGCGTTCTTCTCCAACCTTATTCATTCGTTTAGGGCGAGTTACTTCGCGCCTCTCCCGCTGCTTCATTCTCCCCCGAAAATTCTCAATTCCCTCGATATAAAGGCTATAGCCCACCTTTTCCGAGTCAAATGTTTGGGCCGATCCCACTGATAAAACAAATAAAGGAGGGGCTTTCTTTATGTGGTGGACTCCGCCGGCTTCCACGGCTACAACAGGAGCAGAGGTTACATGGTTACGAGATTTGCTGACTTGGACTTCCAAAACTAGTAAATTCCATCCCATGTCTTTGTTCGGTATAAGAAAACCGCACCCTTTTTCTTTTGAGTTTCCTTCGGGATCAGAGAAAGACTAGCGAAATAAAATCTGTAATGGTACCGCAAGAATCTAAGTTGTTCCCTATTTTTCAAGTTATAACTGAAAAAAGGCCTTGTTTTCTTTTTACACACCAAGAGAGGATAAACTGGGCTTTAAAAGGACCAGGGCTTTCCCGTTTTCTCGGTGACACTTCTTACTTATCTCGATTTAACAAGCGGAACTGGCGCCCTCTTGGGTTCGGCAAAATCCCCGGAACACAGACGATGAGCTCCATCCCTTTCGGAAGA
>WHSA01000609.1:10000-232500 GCA_012931725.1 Litsea cubeba
TCATCACGCAATGGGGACTTTCTTTTACAAAGTTATGCCCACAAAAAGCCTCAAAAACGCTGGGGCAACATATCAAAGAGCCATGACAGCCATCTTCCATGATCTTATGGGAGACATCGTTGAAGATTACGTTGATGACATCCTTGTCAAATCAAAGACTGCAAGTCAGCATATTCAACACCTGGAGAAGATCGCGGAGCGATTATTGCAGTATCAGCTGCGACTTAACCCTCAGAAGTGTGTGTTTGGAGTCTCATCAGGCAAGCTCCTAGGGTTTCTCGTTAGCAAGCGAGGTATCGAGGCTGATCCGATCAAGATACGCGCCATCATCAACATGCCGCCACCGCGCAATATCAAGGAGCTACGAAGCCTACTCGGACAACTACAGCCCCTTAGACGCTTCATATCCCCACCCAGCAAGTACCTGGTGTGAATCTATGAACCAACTACTCAAGAAGAATGCCGACGTTCGAAGTGTCAAGAGGACTTCAGGAAACTGAAGATGTACCTCATGAACGCACCTGTCTTATCACCACCTGTGCCAGGAAGGCCTCTGCTCATCTATGTTTCTATCACTGAAACAGCGCTAGGGGCAGAAATAGCTCAACATGACGATACTCGTCAGAAGGAAAGGGCAATTGACTACCTTAGTCAAACCCTATTGGATTATGAGACCCGTTACACACAGATAGAGAAGCCCCTATTACGTGACGGCTCGCTGTGGTTTGGGCAACTCAAAAGCTTCGCCACTACATGCTATCTCACTCCGTCAAGTTACTGGCTCGAATGGATCCTCTCAAATAGTTATGTTCGAAAAGCCGGCAATCACAGGGAGAACCGCAAGATGGCAACTACTTCTGTCTGAGTTTGACATCACTTATGTCACCCAGAAGTCGATCAAGGGGCAGGCTGTCGCCGATTGTCTAGCCAATTTGCCAGAAGAATCATATGAACCAGTTCGAACCGACTTCCCAGATGAAGACATCCTCTTCGCAACCGAGGAGGAAGAACATGGCTTTGATGGCGCGCTCAACGAAAGAGGGACTGGTATAGGGATTGTCCTTCTCTCACCAGAAGGGGTCATTATACCCAAAGCTTACCAACAGGCATTTCCGGCAACTGACGTTTGTTGCCGAATATGAGGCCTTCATCGCAGGCCTCACCGCGGCACAACAATTGCAGGCCGCATCCATCAAAGGTTAGAATATGCAATTCTAAATTGGTCATCAGCCAGGTCTTAGGATCGTGGAGGACTAAAGAGCCAAGGCTCATGCCTTACCAGGCACTGGCTGAGCGCTTGGTTAAGGAATTCGAGCATGTTCCTAGAGAAGAAAACAGGCTGGCCGATGCCTTGGCAACATTGGCCTCTGTTGTTATGTGCCTCTCGGATCAAACAAGGACAGGAAGTCAAGCTCACCCGGGAGATAAGGCCGATAAACAACCCACATTCCTGCCTCCAGTCCAGATGAGCAGAGGAAGATATTTGATTCAAGGAGGGAAGTTCATTACTGATGCCCCCGGTACCACCTCCCAATTATCCGCCGAGTTCAAGCATAGCAGATTGGGGGAAGAAGAGAGGTATGAATTACTCATCTTGCTTCAAGATGCACCTATAAAGACGGATAAGTAGCTCGACCAGTGAAGATCTCCCAGCCTTTAAGAGATAGGGGGTGGATGGCATCAGGAGGAAAGGCGGAGAGGGTTAACTAGAGGGAATTGATGGTCAAATAAAGGCCTCAGAAAGCTATCTGGCATTGGGTCTCTCGTATCCCCAATAGGCCGATCATGAGCCCGGGTGATGAAACAGCAGGAAAGAATAGGCCAACTCGTTCGTACTTCTTTTTTTAAAAAGGTGATTAAAGGGCTTATCCTAACTCATCTCTTCCAACCACGGATGGCGAGGGAGCCATCACAGAAGGAAAGCCTATCAATAGGAGATCTGTCTGTTATCCATTGGAGGAAATCAATGCCAGGGGAAACGATAGGGGGTCGGCCAATAAAGCTTTATATTAAACATACGGGCTTTGCTAATCTTTAGATGCTCATTTCGACCAAACTTCAAGGGATCAAAAGCAGGATCAGTCGATTACCACTTCGAACTGCTACCGGAACCTCCCTTCCTGGGCTTTCATCCTCGGGCAGCATTTCGACTCTTCCTTGAATTCCCTTATTACCATCCGGATAGATATTCTCTTTTGTGCCTCCCTTGGCGACCTATCTCTCATAATAAGATATTATCTGTCCCTTGATTCGACTGAAGATGGGTATCTGCCATCACCTGGGGCGGGCGGGCATTTCGACGCTGCCTTATTTTCATCCGTCTAGTGGGGCTTGGCTGGTACAAAATGTACGGTTATGCTTCGATGAAGCCTTATTTCGACATATAGGGGTCCTTGGATGGTAGTTCAATGCTACCGCCTGGGTGGGATAACCTCGGGGAAAGCAGCTGATCATTTACTTGAATTCCCTTATTTCCATGCCTTTCACCCCTCCTCGCATCCAGAGGAGTTGAACCAACTAAGGTCCTCTCTAGGCACCGATCGATATCCGGGATTCGATTAAAGTTAGGAAGGCAGTAGCTCTCCCAAGAGTTCAATCTTAAGGTCGGTACCTATAAGGAGTGAGAGGCTTCAAGCAGATGAGAGAAGTAGATCCTAGGCGCCCATCTCTGGGTTAATCGGGGGAATCTTCACCGGGTATTTCAATCCCTTTCATAGATTCCTCATCTGGCATTTCTCTCATTCCTACCTTGCCCTCCAATCCGATGTCCTTTCAAGTGGCTAGATATCCTCTCCTTTAAAGTATTGAATCCCTAGAATCACAACTCGGGGTAGAAAGTCGAAATATGGGTGCTCAAAGCCTGCCTTCTCAAGCATTGGTCTCAACTGATCAAATTCATAGGCCCGATCGCCTCTCTCTGCAGCAAGTGCCAAATCATACGATAAAGAAGAGTTTGACACATACTCAATCGAAGAGCTTGCTCCTGGCTCATCATCAGAAGAAGCCGGATCCATATCAGCTGTTTCAGAGGTCAACGAAGTTTCTCCATGCCCAAAGGCCCCTGTTCTGAGCCCAAGCCTCCGGCTCAAGCCGGTAAGCAAAGGCGCCGAAAGCAAGACGCAGAAGCGGTCAGTCTGAATATCCAATATCTACTAGACAACTCCCAACCTACCAATATGATCGCCTAGCTAGTTCACTTCCGGTAGGCGAATTCTGCCTTGCTTTCTTTGCAACTCTCAGAGTCAGACTGGCCGTCTCCCAGCGAGCATCACGAAAAGGTCCTTTCTGATAAGTCAGAGGCATATCCATCTTGCCCCATCTTTCTTTGGAGAAAAGAAGTTCGTGTCAAACTTCCTCTGTCGTTCAAGCCTGACATGATGATAGGGTGCCCAAGCAAAGAAGATTCTCCTATTCTCACATTACTTTCATTACTCTTTAAGCAAGGTACTCTCACTCGGGCTAAACGCCCTCTAAACGAGCTCTAAACGCAGAGGAAGTTAAACTGGCTCGACCGATAGGGAGAGGAAGCGAGTGAACTCGACCAAAGGGAGAGGAAAGAAATTGTAATAGAAAGGGGCAGCGGGCTCAAACACCGTCTTTGTGGCTTGTTTTCCTGGTTCAACCTCAACCCGTCTCGTTCCCCGGCTCTGCTTCAGCCGTATCTAAGTAAGTGGTAAGCTGATAGTCTATCTCCTCGTTTGGGTACCTCGTTTGGGTAATAATAAGGTAAGTTCTTCGTTCTATTGGGATTTGCGGCGTTATAGGGAGAGCGCAGCTCTACTTAGAAAAGCTAGTACGGGATTATTAGTTTAAGGCATCACCCGAAGAAAAGAAGTCAAGGCTCTATCCGTTGTAGGAGTGCCTAGGCGGGGGTTCAGTCCAATTCGGGTCCTGTAGTGGTTCGCTGGAGTTCAGGGCCAGTCTCGTATCTATCTCAATCCTAGGAGGTAGTTTACTCGCTTCGGTCCGTCTTTGACTGTGAATTCGTTTTTTCCAACAGCTTAATGAAGCTCAGTAGGGTTCTCGCGGGCAAGCCGTAGTCAGAGAAGAAGCTGTTGCAAGCAAAAGCAAGTATCCGTATCCGTCTTGTAGCTCACTTCAGGCAATAGGAATAAAAAAAATATCTTCTATGAATAGGGTTCCAAACCAGGCAGAAGAAGAAGAAGTAAAGGAAGAAGACCGCACCGAAGAAGAAGGCGGAGTGAAGTTAGGGCAGAATCCAGGCAGGGCGAAGTGCAGAGAAATTCCTATCAAATCAAAGCGAGCACTAGTCTATTTCTTATTATCAATGCTTGAACTTATTTCTTAGGATCAAAGGTTGCTTCCTCTTCTAGTGGGGGTAGAAACCATAGAGTAGCAAGCACGGCTTAGGCGGAAGCAGAAGTTTATGCTTGCCTTGCTGACTCTTCCATTGATTAGTGAAGTGGACTACGGAAAGGCAGGGCATTAAGGTTGATAGATTGGTTTAGTCAAGCCGAGAAAGAGCCAATCAAGTACACCCTGGTTGTTATAGGCAAGATGAAATCTTAGAAGAAAGCGGTGGTAGGATCCGGCGGTAGGAAAGCCTAACTGTACTGATTACTTATAGTTGAGTTCAGAAGCGAATGCGAAGGCTAATTAAGATTAGACCGCCTCTTCTCCCAGATAAATAGAGTGGGGAAGACGGATTGAACAGAAGGGTTTGATGGCATTTCGTCTCAGCAGGGCATCATCCGCTTGAAAGGTTTAGTGTTCTATGAAAACTGAAGGAGATACCTTCGATGAATAAGCATAAGAAAGAAAAGATTCCATTTCATAAGCAATTGAAAGGAGAAAGTAATCTTCCCCAAAGTTTATATTACTCAGGCTAGAAGAGCAATCCGTGCCGTGGGCAAAGAGGAAGATAGGTTTAGTCAAGCGCCGAAGCCTTCCTAGTTGAGTCAGTCCGAATAGCTTCTAGTTGAGTAAGGATGATAGCCGAAGTGTGTCAACCATTCTCGATTCAATCTGAAACTGTCCCGTTGGATTCATCATTCAATCTGACCGCTTGAAAGCTGAAGTGGGAAAGTGAAGGTCAGATCCATCAATTCCTTTTCATCCTACACTGGCCAGCGCGCCTCTGTCTCCGGTTCAAGACTCCTATCTCCGGCCTCTCAACAATTACATATTATAGATAGAAAGGAAGTCGCTTTTCAGACTGCCTGCCGCCCAACAGCCTGACTTAGCCTTAGCTTTCGCCCTTGAATGAACTTCTAATAGATAGAGCGGCAACCGCTGTTGTGGGAATACCCTCGGTAAGTAGCTAAGCGAAGAGGGTTCAGAAGAAAGAGAGATTGGAAATCGATTCAAGGAGATGGGCTCAATCTCAGCCGATTAGAACGACTCTTTCTTAGTTTCAGGTGAGCTAGCAGTGTTCGAGTGTTGAAAGCGGAATGAAAAAGATCGATGAGAAGGCAACGTTCTAAGCGGATGGAATCCCTTGTTATGTTATAATAGGTGAGGATCCGTAGCTATTGAATCAGTCTCAAATCGTAGGCCTGCGGACAAGAAATCACATAGATAGATGACGTGGACAAAGGATGACGTGGGCTAAGTGAAAATCAAATCAATCAGTCAAGTTCTGTGGAAAGAAGAAGCCGAGAAGCAGTTCGTTCTACTCGCTTGTCGGTCAGTCTTCCCGCTTGAAAGCCTCAGGAGAACCCTTCTATGAATAAGCAATTTCAAGTCTCATTTTCCCCAAAGTTTTTCTTACTTAGGCTAGAAGAGCAAGCAACTCAGCAAAATAAGCAGTGTGATGACCTAAAAAAAAGGAAAGCCCTTGTACAGACTCTGAATACTCCCCCACAAGCAGCAGGTCCCCTGGCAAGCGAAGCTAACCTCCTCTTAGAAAAGGGATTGGTAAGTCTTCCGCTAATTCTGACAAAGGAGATTGACGGGTCACATCTAGAAAGGAGTGGAGGACACCGAAGTAGATCTATTGTCCGATCGCCTAAAAAATAGAGAAAATCACACCATCATATGAGCAAAGTGCATATATATAAGAGACAACAAAAGAGGGGGAGGAAAATAAAGAAAGAAAGTGAGGACAAAGACCTGAAGACAGCTGCGGAATAGTGGAGAGTTGTAAAGAAGGAAAACTCTCCCCTTCACGCTCTAGATAGACAGTGTGGTCCCTCGGCACCACTTCCCTCGCACCGTCCATGTCAGCCTCTCTGCTAAGCATCGAACCATCAGAACGAGGTAAGGGAGAACCACCGCCCTCGAAGGGGACAGAGGTGCCAATAGCCACTTCCGAGGGATCTATCAGGGCGCGCAGATCACTGCTAGTCCACCTGACTGCATCAGGAAGATCTGTAGAGCTCCGAACGAGCGACTCACTAAAGGAAAGGGGGAGGCCGGCCGAACTTTTGGGAGCAGACATTGAAGACCGGCGTTTCTTCACCACAGGCGCTCCCAAAAAGCTGATGCCTGCGGCTTTTCGGCTCCGTATGTTAGCCAAGATTTTGGTCCCGAGTATACGAGGACAACTTGCGCCTTTTATAAAATCTGGGTCCTTTCCCAACTGGAGGTATTTCCCCAACGAGACAACATACCACCGAAGATGGGAGGACAGAGCATCACCAATATCCCGTCCCACCAGAGAGGGGTATAAGAAGTGACCTCGAGAGCGCAAAGTAGAGAAGTCGCACCAAGCCCTCTATCCGTCTAAAACGAAATTCTCCCCATGAAATAAAATACGAGATAATCCAACTCTGCCCTGAGTATAGTCGAATTGACTACCAAAGCGACTAGGCCAATAAGGCTCAATGAAGCTAGACTGCCAGGAACGGAAAACCAGCATGGAGGGCTGCAGAGACAAAATCCATTCCACTTGAGACTCGTGCATCAGTGAGTTTTCGCGGGAGCATACCTCATCAGCGTCATAGAAATGGGAAATGCAATCAAAACCCATAAACCACGAATGGTCACAAATTATGAAGGAGTCACTACTCAAGATAATGGAATGAGAACCTGAAAATCCTTTGAAGGGCTTCAATTTGGATTCAGAAAATGAGGCCGCCGGCCTACACGTGAAAGGGGCATCCGGAGACGGAAGTTCCCTGGGACAAGGATGAAGAGCACGATAGTGAAACACAAACTATACATAGAAGTAATGCCCTGGATAGCGACTGCTTGGATCAACGCCCCCAATAATGTGATCGACATCCTCGCGAAGGCCGTGGCATAACTTTGCCACCATAGCAGGACACATGGCTGTGCGGGACCCCACACCAATTTGCAGACGAGTAGGAGCGAAGAAGCTTGAAAGTGCAACTAGGGCCAATGAAAGTGTCCTAGAGGGGGGTGAATAGGACTAATGGAATTATTTTTCCAATTAAAACATCTTAGTCCAATTTTAATCCTAACTAGGAACAAGAACATAATGAACACAAATAAGAATACAACTTATGCGGAATATGTGTTCAATATATGAGTGCTTAAACAATCAAAGATAAGACAATTAGTTTCATTTTAGTAAGCACAAGTGTGAGTACAACACTCTTCACAAATTCACTTATGATTTATATCAATGTGCTCAAATGAATATTTGTTAAAAAGTGTGTGCTAAATAAGATTTGATTTACCAATATGATCAATGTTGTTTTCGCACAAGTGGATGTGTGTCAATTAAACTAAATATCCTTCATATCATTCTCCACAACATATAGATATATAAATCAAGCATAAGAGATAGAGATAGAGATATTGACACAAGGGATTTATAGTGGTTCAGTCACACAGACCTACATCCACTCTCAAGGGTCACACAGTCCCTTGGTTCCACTATGAAGAATCAAACTACACAAGTACCGATTCTACATAAATTTTGTTCACGAGGTTCGATCACACAGATCTACTCCCCATTTTTGTTCACGAGGTTCGATCACAAAGATCTACTCCCCACACACAGGTTGAATCACACATAAACAATCCACTATCACAATTTTTAAAGTGGTTGAATCACGCAGAAACAATCCACTATCACAAAGATATAATTTGAATGGAGGGTTGAATGGAGGGCGAAGAACACTTGCCTCTTTTTGACAAAGTCTGGAGGTTGCCACTTGCCTCTTTGACGAAGTCCGGAGGATGCTCATCAAAACTTGTCACCGCAGCTCCAAGCTTTGATGCCTCTTGCAATGCTTCCTTGATGTTGATGATGATGCTCCAATGTTGTGCTCAGTCAAGGGAAGAGGTCTTTGATCTAGGGATTTGCATGATAAACTATGATAGCTCAAGTTCTTCTCTAGGCAATATTGTCTCCACACATCACACTTTCCTTAAGCTAATGAAGCTCTTAGATTTGACAAACCAAGCTCATAGTGTGTGTGGAATGATCTATGAGAGCTCTAATATGATACACAATGGTTAGGACATGAGCTCTCATGATCTTGGAGGCCTTGGGAATGATTTTCCAAGCCTTAGGGATAATTGGGGGTGTTTTTCTATTTATAGAAAGCTTTCCAACGGTCATAAAACGGCTAGTGAATAGTGAATAGTGAATAGTATTACTGTTCAAATGGCTAGTGAATAGTGAACAGTGAACAGTGAATAGTGAATAGTGTTACTGTTCAAATGGCTAGTGAATAGTGAACAATGAATAGTGAATAGTGAATAGTGTTACTGTTTAAACGGCTAGTGAACAGTGAACAGTGAATAGTGATGTTACTATTCAAACGACTAGTCGCGAGGTAACCGCGAGGTAACCGAAAAAGCATTTTAAGAGAGTTTTTGCTCTCTGGAAAAGTAACCGTGAGGTGACCGAAAACCATGGCGGTTAGCCAACTTCTGAGCTTGTTTTGAGTCTTTAAAAAACTGAAAAACAATCTCTAGAACCCTATTAAATAAGCCATTAAACTAAGGGTTTTTAGGGCCATGTCTTGGTTGGTTTGGAGTCCATTTACCTGAATAGGTTGGCACACATATGGACGTCTTCCTTTATGATTCCGGGCCTTCCAAGACTTGATCTTTAGCCTTCAAACTTGATCTTCCTTGAGAAATTCTGAGAGGCAAGGTCTTGGATTCTTCGACACGGAATTGACAATACAAAAACAAGTGCTCATAGGAATGTGGCACTAACAAAGCTCTCACATTATCGCCGTCCCGACCAGGAAAGAATGCCCGGCAGAGCCAGAGGGCGAGAAAGTACGCCAGAAGAGAGCGAGAATCGGGATGAGCATGAAAAAAGCATTCCATCTCT
Organism: Litsea cubeba; assembly: GCA_012931725.1. Lineage (NCBI taxonomy): Eukaryota > Viridiplantae > Streptophyta > Magnoliopsida > Laurales > Lauraceae > Litsea > Litsea cubeba. The sequence continues at coordinate 19,221 of WHSA01000609.1, forward strand.
GCAGCACTCTCCGGCCGATGAAAGGAAGGATCATCATATAAAGACTAAATGGAAGTTGGGATTTCACGACACAGCCAGTGGGTGTGAAGGACATCCCTCTTAGAACGAGACAAGGCCTAGCCTACATTTTGCGAGTTCGCAGCAGGAGTCGTGGATAAAACTATTGTTGTGTTGTTTTCTATAAGATCTTACACAATACATGCATTCTAATCCGGGCTCCCTTTCGTTGGAAATGCCAATGGTTTGCACAGGCAATGGACCATACGATGGAAGCTCTGGCCTTCCGGAATGTAGTGCAAGAGAGCTGGTGGAAGTTACTAAAGTGGCTCAAAATCAACATATCTCAATGAGGAGAGAGGTGTTTAACAAATCTAAAAGCCAGGGAGGAGAGATTGACTGTGAGGAAGGGGAGGATTTGTTAACATCTTACATGAATTATCAACTCGAAGGTGAATTGCCTATAACGAAATTCGTTAGGTTCCTAAGAAGACACCACGTTGAATCTCATGCTTGCAGGGAGAGACACCACAAGTGTAGCTCTCACGTGGTTCTTCTGTCTAGTTTCCATGAACCCAGAAGTCAAAACCAGGATCTTGGAAGAACTGAGGGCAAATTCCCACAAAAACATGCGAATCAAGTGCTGGGCAGCAATAAAAATATAGGGTGTTCGATGCTAAGGAGCTTAATCAGTCAATCTACCTCCATGCAGCCTTGTACGAGTCTATTCGACTCTACCCGCCTGTTCCATTTGAACAAGCGAGTGTTCTTCAACCAGAAGTTCTTCTGAGCGGTGAGGTTGTTCAGCCAAGAACGAAGATCTTGATTCCATTATACACAATGGCGAGGATGGAATCTATATGGGGCAAAGACTGCTTAGAATTCAAGCCTACGAGATGGATTATTGAGAAAGGAAAGCTCAAGTTTTGAGTTCATGGCATTCCATTCAGGGCCAAGGATTTGCTTAGGCAAGGATGTGGCTTTCACTCAAATGAAATCACTTGCAGCTACTCTGCTCTTCAATTTCCATTTTCAAGTGTTAGAAGGCCATCCTGTGTCCCCTACTCAATAATCCTACAAATGGAGAGGGGGTTGATGGTTAGGGTGAGACAGAGACACCCAGATGCTTTGAAACAGGTAATAGTTCAGAATTAGCAACAGTGTTCCATGTTTAAGTTAATTTGCATGTTGTTTACTGTGTTGTAATCTACTTCACACTTTCTGAGGTGTGATTGTATGAGAAAGTGTTCCACTACTTCGTTCCACTGTTTTGTCAGTTGTTGAGAGCCCAGAATAATAGTTGTTGAGTGTAGGTGCAGGAAATTATGACCCACAAGATTTAGGGTGCCTTACAGGACTTATCCAAATGAAGGAGATAATCTGCTGCCTCTAAGCCTGAAAGGGAAGAGCAAACAGTCAGAGGACCCTGGCCTGGGCGGCGTAAGGCTCTCCGATGCCTAAGTCAGTAAGTGAACTGGAACAAAGGAAGGAGGGAAGAAGAGAGACAGAAGTAACGACTCTCAGATAAGGGTTGCGTACCTTGCATGTGAAAATGAGATCCTATTTATAAAGGATTCATGAGGATATTTTGGATGATATTTTGGATTGGGCTCCACGATGTGATAGGGAAGTCTCTATCAGCCCACAAAGCAATCAATGCGGTCCATATCAACTCACATTGCATTTAATGCATGTCATGTTCGGCCAGATCCTGTTGGAGGCCTTTGGCGGTAGAGGTACCATTGGATCCATCCTCGGGCCTTGTATTGATGTGGCTTCAGCCGCTGGATGCCGCCTTGTCAGCGATCTAGTGAAGATTGTGGACGGCTGATGTCGCATCTGTCCCACTGGCTCGCGCCCCTATTCCGCCATGTGTCTGATAACGTGGCGGGCGTAGGGCGCGAGTGGGGATTCTTCTTTGCTTCGGCTTTCGTCCCTGCTCTTTTGGCCGGGGTCCTCAGCTCATTTGGCCGAGGTCATGCTCCTCAGCCGAAATGGGCTCCTGGTAGCCGAGTTCGGCGCTAGCAGCCAGAATCTGTCTGGTTTCGGCTGAGGCCTCTGTCTCGGTAGCCGAGGTGAGTCTGGGTGCCATGTGGATGGCACATGAGAATGCTTAGTCCCATCTTATAGCCGTGATTAGCATAACCCTGGAGCTTTGAAAATCTCCCCACACAATTGCCCCCTAGCTTCTGACCTTACAAAGCTCGCCGGCAAAGTGAGGTCGGGAGCTATATGACAGGGAATTCTTCTGGAATAGAGTTCCTCCTGGTTTTGACCGTCGGCGCTTGGCCTTCACCCAAGGTTGCTCCGAATGACCGAGGTAATAAATGATGTCTGTCAATCAATGCCGAAGACATATCGACGGCTCTACGTGTCATCTTTTGATTAGTTGTCCAGTTGCCTTGAGGGCGCACGTCCCGTTTTGTCAGGGATGCATTCAATTTTTTGAAATGATGTGCGCGGAGCCCTAGAGAGCGTCGTCTAGCACGCGCCTTTAGGGCTTCTGAAGAGGGGATCCCTTCCCCTATTTATAGGGCAATCGAAGCTCTCTTCTTCCCTATTTGTCATTCTGAATCAGAGAGGAGGTCAGAGAGGAGGAGACTGCTGCGAGGGAACTCTGCCTGAGAAGAGGAGCGCTACCGGGATCGAGTTTTTCACTGCTCTGCATCCTCGTTTCGCCTTTGTAAGTTCTCCTTCCCCTGCCTTCTTCCTGTGGGTCTCTGGGTTTTGGGTTCCTCTGTTTTTAGATTTGGATAGAAATGGGTATTTACAGTCACTGGTTAGAGAGTGAGGCGGCGATTGAGGGTTTTAAGTCAACCTTTAAGATCCCCGCCGATGTCCGAGTCAGGGGGGCTGATCCTAATGGTTTTAACTCCCGCGACTTCTCAGGAGGATGGATGCCTTTTCCCCTAGTGGCCGTGACAGAAGGTGGGGTTCGTTTCCCCCTCCACCCCCTTCTTAGGAGGTGTCTCAGTCAGCGGTGCCCCTGCCCCTGCCAGTTGCTGCCCAACGTCTTCAAGATCCTGATGGGCACGGCCAAATTAAACGAGGTCCTGGGCATCGACCTCGGCGTCTTCGATATCGAGGACGTTTACGACATATGCAGGTCTGGAGATGCCTACTATCTCCGGGCCAAGCCAGGTCGAGAGGGCTTCGTTCGCTACTTGGAGGACTCGAGTAAATATGCCGGGGACGATCTGCTGTACGTCTCGGATAACTGGGAGTTCGGTGTAGCCGACACCGATAGAGGCTGATGGACCGCGCTTCTGCCTGGTTCTACCGAGGTCGACGGACGTGGGAGTCCGTTGGGTCCGACCCTTTCGTAACCGGGGGGCAGAGTAATGCATCAACATTTTTTTTTGTGTGGGTGTGCCAGATTTTCTATTTTACTTAGAATTGCAAGTGGTGATCCGAAGATCAACCTTCGCAAGTAAAAAGGAAATCAACTTCTTTCAAGTTTTCCATTGCACATATATTTAAGAAAAGAGACATTTTCTTAATTTGCCGTGAAAGGCGATTTTTTGGCATTTATAGCCGATTTTGGCATTTATAGCCGATTTACAATTCTTATCAATAATAAAAGACAAGAGTTGTGATTTTTTGTCTCTTTAAAAAAAATACAAACTACAATGAAAAGCAAGAAAAGGAGGATCTAACTTCTCAGGAGATTGTGGGGGACCCGTTCAGATTGACGGTCGCAAGCCATATGTGGACTTCACCATCATCCATGCAGATGAGAACAGAGGATGCTATTGATTCGCTTGGCTTGGCTATAACCTCAGGTTTTTAGAGGACAAAGACCAAAAGGAGGTCCTATGTCCAATAAAAAGCTAAGTAGACGGGCTGAAAAGCCATGTCTAAGCCATTGGAGGCAGAAGGAGAAGGCAAGGACCTTGGGGGGGTACCCCCCCAAGGGACTTTTGTCACCTTGTAGCGGTGGTCGGTGTAGAACTTCCGCAGAGTTTTCTCTCTTAGATTTCTGAGGATTTTCTGGAGTCTCCTGTGCTGTTGTCTGTGCTTTCTATCTTTTCCGTCCTCCTTTTCTTCTTGGAGAGCTCTCCTATTTATAGGCTTTTAGGTAGCCATTTAGGAGGGTTTATGAGCCTTAATTGTCATAAAGCTACATAAAGGGAGGAGTAGATTGAATTCTTTATTTTGTAACTCCTTTTTCTTGGCTTCTGATTGGCCGGAGGAGATTAAGGGCATTTAATCGCCTTTAATCGCCATGATGGGAGGAGTTTCATGGGTTAAATGCCATGAATTTCTTGATTTATAACTCCCGGATGCTTGCTTCTGATTGGGCCATCCAAAAAAATGGATTAATGACTGTAATAAAGCTAGTCAATTAATCGCATTAAGTGGTCGCCGAGCAATTGAAGAGTCGTGGGCCGTGTCGCATCTTTTGGGATTTTTCTGGCGATGATCATCGATGGATCTTCATATAGATCGACATCGGATGACCATGTAACTTCAGGTGTTGGTTGCCAACAGCGGGTCGGTGCCATCTGTCCTGTCGATTTCTCGATCGGTCGGGTAGAAAGCTCACTTTTTTTTGGTTGACCGGGTGGCGATCAATGTTGATTTCGATACTCTTGATGATTAACCCGTGTTTTTAACGAATGTCAGAGGATTTGGTATCTCAAAAGTATGCATTTTGGAAAATACTAGAGGCCGGAACCTTCGAATCTCAAAAAAAGGGCGAAAAATGGGGTTTCTGGGGCCCACCAGGCGATCCTGAGCCCCAGGGTCACAGGGGTCTGCGACCCTAGGGGGTTTTCCCCCTTTTGTCCCGTTTTGTGTCCGTTTTTGCTGTTTTTCGATTCTTTTTTTCTCCTGTATTTTTCCTTGACATTTTTGATCATTTATTGGCCTGATTTCCCTGTAGAAAACCTGATGAGAATCCTTGCATTTTATTTTGCAAAATTTCTAATTTTTTGAGAAAGCCGAAGACTTTGTTACGCAGAGTTGCCGATTTTTCGTCAGAAGCTGAAACTGGGTCAAACGATGTCGGAATGACCTGAAATTTGGGGTGAAGCCTGCTGAACAATAAATAAGACCAACCATAGGCTTTTGTTTGAGTTTTGAAGCCGTTTGGGGCCCTATCACCAGTAGACTTGCTTTTGTCGCGATGAAGATGTCGCGGTTTGATGTGCGGTCAACCGATGTCCGATTGACTTGAAATTTGACAGGAAACCTATTGGAGTCATTTTAAGATGATCCATAGGCTCTGTCTTGGAAACCATGGTCCTGGGGAATTTCACCGCCGAGAGGCCTGATTTGGCTTCCGAGCGTCAAACTATGGTCAAATGTTGTCGAATTGACCTGAAATTTGACGTGTAGATCTTTGTAAGCATTTTGAAGCCGTCCATGTGCTCTATCTGATGAGTGATGGCCTCGGTGGTTCTCGCCGCCGAGAGGCTTGATTTAGCTGTTCGAGGGTTGATATAGGGTCAAACGTTGTCGGTTTGACTCGAAACTTGTCGTGGAGCCTTTTGGATGTATTTTGAGACCATCCATCGGCTCTGATCGAAGATTTAGTGTCTCCGATGTTTTCGCCGCCGGGAGCTCCTTTTCAGCCACCGGAGAACCGAAGTTAGGCCAAATGATTTTGAAATGGCCCGAAACTTCTTGTGTACTCCTCTTTTGGCTGTCTTGAAGGATCTTGCAGTTTTTGTTTAATTCTGACAAGATTTGATTTTTTGGAAGTAGCATTGCCTATTTATGGCAGGTTGCGACTTCATGTAGCTCTTTGGATCTTAAAGAGGCAAAGTGACATTTTTGGTGTCAACAAATGCCCCCTCGAGGTACAGTGACGAGTTGCTTAACTTTTATAGTCGATGTGCCTCGAAGAGATTTTTGAAGGAGAGCCTGTGACTGGACCAAGAGTCTTTGAGCAGTCTTTCTTTTTGGTATTTGTAGCCTTTTGAGCTTCCAGGGGAATTTTATGGTAGTGAAAGGGATCACGTACAATCTCGAGGCAAAGTTTTGAAGATGACATCAGGGATGTGGATTTGGGTTTTGACCTTGTGACCTAACAGGCTGTATGTGGCAAGTTTGGGGGTCGGGTTTGGTTTTGACCGTGTGACCCAACAAGCTGTATGTGGAATGTTGGGGAATCAATTTTGGTTTTGATCTTGTGACCTAACAGGCTGTATGTGGCAAGTTAGGGGATCAGGTCTTGGTTTTTGGTTTTGGTCTTGTGACCTAACAAGCTGTATGTGGCAAGTTAGGGGACCAGGATTTGGTTTGGATTTTTGTGGAATGTCAATTTCAAGATTTTGGCTCAATTTGGTAAATGAGGCTGGATGGTTTGATTTTTGGAAGCTCATGGGGCTTGGAATTCTCTTTTGTATGGTCGAATCAACTCAAAAGAGGCATGGAACCATTTTTGTATGCTCTTGGTAAGAGGGATTTCTCTTTGACTAAAAGCCAAAAATTTTTTTTTCTAAGCTGCCTAGGTGGTCAAACCTGGCTCATATGGGCTAACCCATGGGACCTTAAGCTTTTGAAATGGCTTAGATCTCATATGGTGTCATTTTTGTAAAGAATATCCAAAAATATCTCCTTTGGATAGAGAATATCTAAGAATATCTTTACTTGGAGAGAATCTCTCATGTTCCCTTTATTTTGGGATAGGATATATCAAGATATCTTTCTTTTGGGAAAGAATCCTTCATTGATCCTGTCTTTTGGGAGAAAATCTCTCATTGATTTCTTTTTGGGAGAGAATCCCTCAAGATATCTTTCTTTTGGGAAAGAATCTTTCTAATTTCTTTCTTTTGGTAAGGTTACTAATTAGTAACACTTACCTCTTTCTTCTTTCCTTCTTTGGTTTGCTCTCTTCTATAAAAGCAAGGAGGAGGTTGGATCTCTTGCTCTTATTGCTTTCTTTTGTAACAATCCCAAGAGGGCTTCAAGACCAAGAGTTCTTCTTCTTCAAGATCTTCAAGACTTTTCTTCTTCTTCTCCATCAATGGCTTCAAGTAAGTTCCCTTTTTCAAGAAAATCCCATTGTAGAAAAAGGTTCTTTCTTTTTTTTTGTTTCTTTCTTTTCCTTTCTTCTTCTTTTTTTTTTCTTTTCCACGTGTCTGCTTCTTTTTTTTTCCACATGTTTTTTTTTTTTTTTTTTGCTTTCTTCTTGTTTTTTGCATGTGTTTTTTTTTCTTTTGTGGGCCGTACTGACAGATCCGTACGGACCTGTCCGTACGGCCACGTGGCCGGTGGGCCACGGCCTGTGGGCCAACCCCTTTTTTTTCTTTTCTTTTTCTTTTTTGTTTTCTTTCCCTCCTTTTCTTTTTGAGAAAGTTTCTTTTCTTTCTTTTGCTCATCATGATAATGCATTTTTTTTTACCAAGATGTTCATGCATGTATATTTTTGTAAATTGAATTGTAGCATGATGTGATAGCATACCTAAAAGTTTTTGCAAATTTGGGAATTTGGAGGTCGTAGTGATGTTGAGCCCTTCCTGATTTTGCGGAGACTTTGAGGTTTCGAAACTTTAGAGTTTCGGAGCTCGCAGCAATGTTGAGCCCATCTTCAAGCTTTCTATTTCTTTCGGGATAGTTCATTTTCTTCGGAATTGACCCGACATCATGTCAAAATTTCGCCAGATTTGTTTTAGCGAAACTCTGTCATTTTGATGTTTGATCTTTTTCTTTTCCAACCTTTACAGGTGGTTCCTCCAAAACGAACAAAGGTAAAGAGCCTGCTACAAGCGTACCTCGTCGATCTGCTAGATCTTCAAATCCAGCCGTTCAGCAGGCCTTTGAGAAGGTCCAGTATGTTGAGAGAAACCTGGAAGAGTGCGACTCCCTCAATAGAGATGAGATGAGGCAGCAACTGATCGCTCTCAAGGGAGAGGAATTCTATAAGATCATGGTAAGCAGTCGTCCATGGGTGATGGGAGATCAGAGTGTTTTACCCAAGCCTACCTTCTTCTTTGGTGATACCGTCCCTGATGACATGACATACCAGAGGAGATGTTTTTAGTTTTCTTTCACAGCAGATGGTGAGAAGAAGACTGTTGCTACCCGGTCGACGTTTGATCGCACCGTCTCGATCATGAGCCTTGCCCCCACGTGCTGTAAGAGGGAAGATCCTCCAAGCTGGGTGAGAAGGACAAATGTAATCAAGACCGGGATTTTTGTTGGCGGTTCTCTTAGATATACGGAGAGGTCGCCTGTTGACATGGACCTGTTGATGCCATCCAGTGGCTACCAGGGTTCTGATTATCCGTCGGTCGATTTGAGACCGGTGGGCCTTGGTATTTTCAGTGGTGACGGCAGCAATTGGATAAAGCCTTTTCGACTTCGTGGCCATTTCAATGCCGACTCTGAGTGGAAGTCGCGGACTGATCGTGTCCTGCTGATTGGTGGCGCCGTTTTGAAGGAAGCCGGGATTTTTGATGCGGTCCGCGCCTTTAGGGAGACCGTGATCTTTTCCGACAAGGCCTTCATGGCTATGCTGGAATCATTCCTCCCACAAACCAATACCTTCGTTGTGACGAATGGTGAGATCGGTTTCTCTTTAAAGGAGCTGAGCGCCATTACTGGATTGCCCATCCTTGGAAAACTCTATGAGGAGTTTATGTCGATTGACAGCGTCCTTGAGGGGCAGTCTGAGGAGTTCAGGCTTTTGTACTTTCAGCTCGTCGCCTTCTATGATTTTTTTAAGGAGAAGGAGGGTTTGAAAGTTAGATCCAGCAGTTGGAAGAGTTCTAGCTCTTCGTTCCCCAACTTTTTTGGTAGCAGGGAGTCTTCTGATAGTGCGACCCAGGATGCCAGGGCTCAAGATCCAAGTTCGAAGAAGATCTTGGCCATGCAAGAAGAGTTGAAAGATTTCTGTGCGAGTACAAACGCCATATGTCCTGACATTGCACTGCGGAGAGATCTCGCTGTTTACCTCACTTATTGGCTTGGTGAGGCTATTTTTGCTGGAGGAGATGGAACGCACATCAGGCCGCATTGTATTTTTCCAGCTTGTCAGATGGCGTTGGAGAGCAGCTTGCTTTGGTGCCAGCTCTTTACTCCTACCTGTGTACCGAACTGCAGGCTGCTGCTTTTTTGGTTCAGCTTGGGCTTCCCATGAATAGGGTATTTTCAGCCCACATCTTTTATTCGTGGTACATGTACCACTGTCTTGGCTTCCACCGGCTGGGTGCCGCACAGGATGATGATCCTATGATGATTCGGCTGGCTAAGGGCAAAGCCGTGTCCGAATCACTTTTGTTTGCCCGCATGAGGATCCGACGGTTCAGGGACGTCGAGATGGGGCAGTCTTCAGTGAAGCTTTCTCCGGAGTTGCGGAAGAAGGCTTTTGATTTGGTGCCTCCCGAGACTCTACCAGGGCGGGGGTCGGGATGGCATTACTCCTTGACGAATGCAGAGAAGGAGTGGCTTTCAGCATACGTGTCGGGACGATGGTGTACCGCAGACATCTTTTCGTCGACATCCAGCCGTATGTACCCTCTCGCTTTGCTTTGCAGCTGGGTTTTTCTCAAGGCGTTGTTGGAGCGCCTTCAAGTATGGTGAAGCGCTTTGGAGGTTTACAGGATGGGAGAAATGCATGGGCTTTTTGATAGTGCTGAAGACACTACAACCATGATCTCTTATCCTGTGTTGTTGACTTCCTGGACTGCCGGCTTTGCGAAGTGGTTCGCAGAGAGCTTTTCGGCATATCGGGGGCTTTCCAAGAAGGAGCTTGATGTGAAGCTGGCATCTGGAAAGGGCCTTGGAAAGTTGGATGGCGTCCGGCGAGAGGAAGTTTGGACCTTCCTTTCTGGAGAGAAGCACAAGATAGGCTTTCTCGGTGACCAGGGCGTCATTGGTTCTGAAGCTGTTCGAGAAAAACCTGATGAGGCTTTAGAGCAGCTGAACAGGAGGAAGCCGAGCTTGGTGCTTGGATGCAAGCGGTACAGAGGCAAGCTTTCGTGGAGTCTACTGGCAAGAGTAGACCATCCAGTGAGGAGTCAAGTGGGAAACCTGACTCTAACAGCGGGGCAGGTTCATCTAAGAAGTGAGCCCGTAGGAGTAAGAGGAGGAGGAGTCATCATCGCAGGAAGGGGCAGCATGAGGACTCTCCTGACTTGGAAGTTCCTCTTACCATCAATGAGGATGTGCCAGTGGATGCTGACGAGCCTCCAGAGAAGAGAAGCCGAGAAGAAGAGACCGTCGGTGAAGGTATGATTCTTCCTTTTTCTCTTTCCATTTCTTTTCATGGGATTTTTCCATGTTCTGATTTGCTTCTTGTTTCTGCTTTTCTTTTTTTTTAGCAGAGGAAGACTTGGTGATGCCTAAGGTTCCAACCGATGAGGTGGTGACGGATCCTGTCGGGGCACCTGAAGAAGAACCGAGGGACATCTAGAGTGAATCCAGAATCTCCAATTGGTATGACTTCTTTTGCTTTCTTTTTTTTTTTTTTTCTGTGACTTGGTTTACTAACATTTTTCTTGCCAGCTGACTTGCCACAGGATTCCGATGACTTTGAACCATCGATGGATGCAAATGTTGATGATGCTTCCGATGAGTTCATGGAGGAAGAGAGTCTTCCGCCAGTCGTCGAAGAAGGTATTTTGTAGTAATAACCCTGATAATGATTTTCAAACAGGATTATATTCATAACTTTTTATGTTTCTTTGGCAGGTTTTGAAGTGACAGAGGAGGGTCCGTCGCTTCCTTTAGAACCAGAGCAAGGGATGCCAGAGGTAGAGACTCCTGGGACTAGTTCTGACACTGTTGAGGAGATACCTCGTGCTGAGATTCCTTTCCGAGCAGGAGCAGCTTCAACTGGAAAGAGTTTTTTTGTTACTCTTCCAACGGGTGATGACATGAGCAGCCGACCAACGGAGTTGGGCGAATCTTCAGCTGGGCCATCTCTTCTTTTTGCGAAGAAGGTGGTGGTGCGGGTTCTGAGCTCTTGGATTGAGACTCTGCATTCTGGGTACTTAGATGCCGGATTTGGGATGATCCAGCATGTGCGTGAGATTCTCGGTGATGCCGAAGAGGCTGGTCTGGATGTCACAAGTGCCAGGGCGATCGTTGATAGGATCATTGAGCTGGGTGACAGGTGGTTTGAGACCATGGGTTTTCCTGACGACCAGTTCTTCAAGGAGATGTTCCTGGACCCTGCGGATAAGGCTCAGTCTAACATGGATGAGGCTACACTGTAAGACCCCGACCCGAGAGAGCTCGTTTAGAGTTGTTTAAGTTGTATTTTAGTTTTGGTGTGTTTAGTAGTTTTTGAATTAGTTGGGGATTAGAATAGCTCTTATAATAGCTTTGGGGAATTTGGAGAGCCTTTTTATTTATGGGACCTTTGGGGGTTCTTGTTACGTATTGTGTGAGATTGGGGGGTTTACCGATGATTTCCAAAAATCGTGTTTTGACCCCATTGGACTTATCTTGTTAATCCCTACAACTTTCATGTTGACATCGTTTCCATTCGAGGAACTTAAACCCGATTTTTCACTAATTGAGGGCAAAATGGTCTTTTTACCCAAAATCTGGACACCAATTTCAATGTCACCAAAATGTGCAAAATATATACTTTTGGAAACTAGAAATTTTGCCGAGCAACTTTGTCTTCTTCGTCGAATTCGTTTGAAGCCCCGAAAACCATGTTTTGAGCCCGAGAAGTCTTTTAAGTTGTGGGCCCCATCCTCACTTACTATATATAGAAAGCTTCTTCTTCATTTTTCCCATTTCTGGTAAAAACCCTAGAGGAGAAGAGAATCCCAGCCCTAAGGGTTTTCCTTTACCTTTTCTTGCTTCTTCATCTTCAATCCCCCACTAAACTAGTGCCAATGGAAAATTAGTTGCTATAATCTTCTTCCTCATCTCAAGGTCTTCATCTTGACACCATTTTTGAAGAAAATCGCCCACTCCAAAACTTGCTTTGGATAACACCTTGCTTTTTGAAGAACTTCCTTGTAAGTGATCTTCCTAAAGGTTTTATAATCTTGTTTGTTTAGCCCTAGGGTAGCTCTACTTCAATTATTGGAAAATTTCGTCTTGTTTTACTTGGATTTTGTTGATCTAGGGTTTGGATTTGGGGGTTTTGTGTATAGGTGTTTGATTGGGGGCCTAAGAGGTGATTAGAGCTCAATTTGATTTGCAATTGGACCCAAGGCAAGTGGATGAAACGATTCTCATGTGTTTTATCAGGTTTTATGTAAAATCTTGATTTGTTTTCCTTAATAGTTTTAATGGTTTATCATGTTTGATGGTTTAGTCTTGTTGATTTTGATTGATGAGATATGGAGGTCAAGGAATAGCCCAATTATTCGTGAAGATGTGTATGGAAGAAGGGGAAAGAAAGGAAATGGATAGGAGTTGGACAAGAGAAGAATTCAACCAAATAGGTTGGGATTCGTTGCAGGACCGATCGATCGCCCATCAGGTCCGATCGATCGGACTGTAAATAACTGAGAGGGTTCTCAGGACCGATCGATCGCCCATCAGGTCCGATCGATCGGACTGTAAATAACTGAGAGGGTTCTCAGGACCGATCGATCGCCCATCAGGTCCGATCGATCGGACTGTAAATAACTGGAAGCAATTCAGGACCGATCGATCGACCAAGGAGCCCGATCGATCGGACTGAAATGAGATGAACTGTAAATTAAGAGAGTTGTGGGACTATTTTCCAGATTCATTCCAAGCCCATACTCAAGTCCAATTCAGCTCTATCCCTTATCTTCTTATTTGAAAGCATTGAACCTATAAGGTTGCATTTAAACCCATGAATGAATTGGGTAAATTGCAAAGGATTGTAGTGGGGAGGTATTGTTTGGAGCCCCATTGTTATTTAGGGACTTGTAAGGCATTACGTGAAGTCCGGAGGAAGGGGAGACTCATCATGGAGATTCTATGAGATTTTCTAGATTGACCAATGTGTATAAGGACCCGGAATGTCCCTAACTCTTAAAGAGTACCAAAATTTCATCACAACCGACATACGGGACCCTATTCGCACTGATTCAATTCTAGAAACCCCATTGTTAGCCTGTAAAGGTATGGAAAACTATTTGTATTTGATTTTCAACCAAACTTCTATTTCTGGGATTTCAACCCATATGATATGACTAGACTGTTCCAAGAGTACTAGAAGAGATGTGCTTAGCTTTTGCTAACCGGTATATGTCAACTTGAGGGGAATGTGTATTTTGTGCATCTTGGCACCCCGTTTCTTACTGTGCATGTGATTTGATTTATCGTATTTGACCTATGAGTCGGCACCACTGAGCTTGGACGACCTCGTCGGTTTGATCTACCGACTTGGGGTTCCTTCCCCTCCTGATAGTCAGCTGCAGTCTGGAATGTGCAGAGTTTTTACCCGGTTCGCTACCGTGGTCCCGCAGAGTATATATATATGTATATTATAGTATTTATCATTGTCCCTCCTCACCTTGTGTGACTGAGGTCAATGATCCTGTTAGGGTATGCGCTCTCTTCACTTCGGTGAGAGAGGATATAGCTTTGTGTGGGTTGCCATCTTGATAGTTCCTTATCCTTGGTACCTCTACTGTTTTATATCGTTCATGTTGTTATTTAACAAATGATGCATTATCTCTTATGAAATTCATTATTTATACGCAGGTTTTCTAAACTCTTGCATAGTATCATTGTTTTATTATTGTTATATCTTTTCACCCACCTGCCAGACCGTCGTGTCTGATCCATTTATTTTGGTACTCAGGTCCCGAGCTTATTGCCTTTGAGGAGGAGCCAGAGGAGGCGGTCGGTGAACCGCAACGAGTGATTGAGTGGCAAGCCGATGATGTCATGTAGACATTCGGCCTTGCCTTGAGAACGATACACTTTGGGAATTATAATATCTTTGTTTTAGGTTTCATTTGGTTGTACGGTCTTTGTTGACCGTTATTTTGGGGGCATTAATTAACTGATATTTTGTAAATATACTTAACTTTACTTTTGGGGAAATATGCTTATGATCATTGCTCATTCTGATATCTTGTTATGTTAATCATAAATCAGTCTTGCTTATGGAATTGAATAGTACTAATATGGTTTGCTACACGCTTCCGCAATCTTGAGAATATGTTTGATATGGTTATATGTGAGATGATGTGTAAAGATAATCCTCACCGCGGAACCCTGTGGGAAATCACGTGCACGGATAAATATTCTTTTAATTCCGTGTGCGGTTTAGCCAAAGAGATGCACGTGGCGCGGCATCACCCCACCCGTGTCCCGATTCCCGGACCCGGATCCTCTCTTTCCCCTAGTTTCCCGGTCCGGGGTCGCGACAGGACTGGTATCAGAGCGGGACATGTTTCAGGCAATTAAAAGAAACTAGAAATCTTAAGTACGTGGCGAGGATTCGTTAGATAGAATCGTGTGAGCAATGTGTGACCACCCTGTACTTGATTTATATGTGCTAACAATTTGTTTTGCAGCGTTATGCCACCTCGCAAAAGAACTGCAAACAGTAATCACGTTGCCAGTAACAGTGAGAATACAGAGCCTATTGGAGAGGAACCACAAGACAACAACATGCAGAACCAATTCCAACAGATGATGCAGGCTATGATAGACCAACAACGCCAGGCCAATGAGAATCAGGCTAGGCTCCAAGCACAAGCATATGAGACACAGACCAGATTGCAAGAACAGATGCTTAAGAAAGACGAGGATCATGCTAGGGAGATAGCTCAAATGCAGGCACAGTTGTTGGGGATATTGGAGAGGAGACCGGAACCAATCCCAGTTGCACCACCTGGTCCGGTGAATATTAGAGGGAATGATCCTAATGTGTTGTATGAGCGGTTTAGGAAGAGAGGACCGAAAGAATTTTTGGGGACTGAGGATCCAATGGCAGCAGATGATTGGCTTGAGCACACCGAAAACATATTTGAGATCTTCATATGTACCGGTGTAGAACGTGTACAGCTTGCAGCCTCTATGTTTGTTGGTTTAGCAGATATTTGGTGGAAGACCGTCAAGGCAGAATATAGGACAATGGCTGATGCAGAAGCTTGGGCTAGCTTCAAGAGACAGTTTGGAGAGAAATATGTACCTACACATGTCAAGAGACAAAAGGCAGTAGAATTTCAACAACTTGTGCAAGGAAATATGACAGTCCTCGAATACCTCACCAAATTTGAGAGGTTGTCAAGGTATGCACCGGAGTTAGTAGACACAGAGGAGAAGAAGATAACCAAGTTCCTTGAGGGACTTCACCCGATTATTGAGAGGGATGCTACCGGGGTTGTACCACCCGTTACCTTTGAAGAAGCTGTCAAGAGAGCATACAAATTTGAGAACTTCCACAACAAGATCGTCAAGAACCAAGGAAAGGGTCAAGGCCAGCAGCAGAACTATCAACAAAGAAACAATCAGAACAAGAGGCCAAGACAAGAGCAGAATGCACAGAATCAAGGAGTTTGTATCCATTGTGGAAAATATCATGGGAATGCCCAATGTCGTTCTATCACAGGGGCATGTTTTAGATGTGGTTCATTGGACCACCAGATGAGGGATTGCCCAAGGCCAGATAGACAGAATAGACAGTAGCAGGGAGTACAGCGTCAGGCACCACCTCAGAATGCGTTAGTAGTTCAGAATCAAGCAAGGCCACTACAACAACAGGCACCTCAGCAACAGTTTAGGCCACAACAACAACAGCAACAACCGGCCCGTCAGCAAGGGCAGAATCAAAATCAGAATCAGCGTCCTCAGAATCAGCACATGAATGCACCACAAGGCAGGCAACAGCAAGGGCAGAACAGGCCACAACAAAGGGCACAACTCTATGCTGTCAATAGAGCTGATGCAGAGGCTGAAGGCAATGTAGTGGAAGGTACACTTCTCGTCTGTGATTTTGATGCTAAGGTTTTATTTGACCCTGGCTCTACTCACTCATTCCTATCTCCAAAATTTGCTAAGTTGATTGATATGCATGCTAGAGAGTTGAGTTTCATTCTGACTGTGACTACTCCTTTAGGTAAGGAAGTTGCTTGTAGAACTTTTTACCCTAGTTGTCCAGTCATGATAGGAGAAGTAGTATTACCGGCAGATCTCATTTTGTTAGAGATGCAGGATTTTGATGTCATCCTAGGGATGGATTGGTTAGCAGGATACCATGTTACTATGGATTGTTTCCATAAGACCTTAACTTTTAAGTTAGAGGAGACCCAAGCAGGGGTGTTGTTTCAGGGAGAGAAGAGTAATTCTGGTGCAGGGTTTATTTCAGCGTTGAAGGCTGATAGGCTTCTAAAAAGTGGTTGTGAGGGTTATTTGGCGTTTATCACGGAGGATAAACGGTCCCCAGGGGTGGAGGAGATCCCAATTGTTTGTGAGCTTCCGGATGTTTTCCCGGAGGAGATACCAGGATTGCCACCCATTAGAGAGATAGACTTCACTATTGAGTTGTTACCGGGGACTGCTCCGATATCTATCGCACCTTACAGAATGGCCCCGGCAGAATTGGGAGAGTTGAAGATGCAATTGCAAGAACTTTTGAACAAAGGTTTCGTGAGACCTAGTGTGTCACCGTGGGGAGCACCAGTTTTGTTTGTAAAGAAGAAGGATGGTTCTATGAGAATGTGTATTGACTATAGAAGATTGAACCAAGTGACCATCAAAAACAAATATCCATTGCCAAGGATAGATGAATTGTTTGATCAGTTGCAAGGAGCTGCTTACTTTTCGAAGATTGATTTGAGGTCAGGCTACCATCAGTTGAGAGTTAGAGATTCAGATGTACCAAAAACAGCCTTTCGTACAAGATATGGACACTATGAGTTTCTAGTGATGCCATTTGGTTTGACTAATGCACCGGCAGTTTTCATGGCATTGATGAACAAAATATTTGCAGAGTATTTGGATCAGTTTACAGTGGTGTTTATTGATGATATTTTGGTGTATTCCAAGACCAAAGGAGAGCATGAAGAACATTTGAGGATAGCACTCCAGCTTTTGAGGGAGAATCAGTTGTTTGCAAAACTTAGTAAGTGTGAATTTTTGGTTGGACCAAGTCACATTTTTGGGTCATATCATCTCCAAAGAAGGATTATCAGTGGACCCGTCCAAGATTGAGGCAGTCATAAATTGGGATAGACCGAAGAATGCATCAGAAATCAGGAGTTTTCTTGGATTGGCACGATATTATCGGAGGTTTGTACAAGGATTTTCGTCGATTGCGTCACCTTTGACGAAGTTGACCAGGAAGAATGCACCATATGTTTGGACGGACAAGTGTGAAGCTAGTTTCCAAGAGCTGAAGAAGAGATTGACTACAGCTCCAGTCCTTACTTTGCCATCTGGGAGCGGCGGTTTTACCATTTTTACCGATGCTTCTAATGTTGGGCTTGGATGCGTGCTAATGCAAGATGGGAAGGTAGTTGCATATGGGTCACGGCAGTTGAAAGATCATGAGAAGAACTATGCAAACACATGATCTCGAGTTGGCCGCAGTTGTTTTAGCTTTGAAGATGTGGAGACACTACCTCTATGGAGAAAAGTTTGAGGTTCACTCCGATCACCGTAGCCTACAATACTTGTTTTCTCAGAAGGAGTTGAACATGAGGCAGAGAAGATGGATGGAATATATCAAGGACTATGATTTTCCAATTAAGTATCACCCGGGGAAGGCGAATGTAGTTGCAGATGCCTTGAGTAGAAAGTCGGTTAGCATGGCCAGTCTTCGTGGAACTTATGTGGTACAGCAGTTAGAAGAGTTGGGTGTAGATTTTCAGCCACTAAGAGAGGGTGTCATGTTAGCAAACATGTCAGTGTCAGAGCCTTCGTTCATTCAGAAGATCAAAGAGAATCAGTTACAAGACCCAGAGTTGGCTAAGATTTCCGAGCACGTAGCAGATCGTCCAGATTTTCGTGTTGTAGATGGAGTTTTGTATTACCGAGACCGTCTGTGTGTGCCTAACTTGGAGGACTTGAGAAACGATATCATGTCTGAGGCTCACAATACCAAGTATTCCATACATCCGGGCAGTACAAAGATGTACCAGAATTTGAAGGGCAGATTTTGGTGGAATAACATGAAGAGAGAGATAGCGGCTTTCGTCTCTCGTTGTATGACATGTCAGTTGATCAAGGCAGAACACCAGAAGCCTCCAGGGTTACTACGGCCATTAGAGATTCCGGAATGGAAATGGGAGCATATTACCATGGACTTCATATCGGGTTTACCAAAGACTAGTAAGGGCAATGATGCTATTTGGGTCATAGTGGACCGTCTCACCAAGTCAGCTCATTTCCTACCGATGAAGACTGGCAAGAAAATGCATATGTTACCTTTGGCACAGTTGTTTGTCACGGAGATTGTCAGTCGTCATGGACAGCCAGTTTCCATCACATCCGATAGAGACAGCAGATTTGTCTCAAGATTTTGGAAGACATTGCATGAGTCTATGGGTACGAAGTTACAGTTCAGCACAGCCTATCACCCACAGACCGATGGTCAGTCGAAGAGGACAATTCAGACACTTGAGGATATGCTTCGAGCTTGTGTGTTAGATTTCAAGACTCAGTGGGATGAAGCCTTACCGTTATGTGAGTTCGCTTACAACAACAGTTTCCACACGAGTATCGGTATGGCACCTTTTGAGGCTTTGTACGGTAGAAGGTGTAGAACACCTGTTTGTTGGGAAGAAGTTGGTACTCGCAGTTTTCATGGACCGACCATTGTTAGCGAGACAAGCGACAAGGTCAAGTTGATCCAAGAACGTCTGAAAGTGGCTCAGAGTAGACAGAAGAGTTATGCAGACTCTCACAGGAGGGATTTACAATTTAAAGAAGGAGATAAGGTTTTCTTGAAAGTGTCACCCACTCGTGGAACTTTGAGGTTTGGACAGAAGGGCAAATTGTCTAGGAGATACATTGGACCGTACGACATTGTGAGTAGGATTGGTGATGTGGCTTACAGGTTAGCCTTACCACCCGAACTCTCCGGCGTACACAATGTTTTTCATGTGTCTATGTTGAAGAAGTACGTTCCCGACAGACTACACATACTCCGTTACGAGCCGTTAGAAATTCGAGAAGATGCGACCTATGTTGAGAAGCCTAAGCAGATCATTGACACCAAGGAACAAGAATTGAGAACTCGGACTATTCAGTGGGTCAAGGTACTTTGGTAGAATCATGGACCGGAAGAAGCAACCTGGGAATTACGGGATCAAGTTCAGAAGAAGTACCCACATCTTATACCGGAGGTGAGTTTTAATTTCCATTTGGAGGACCAAATGTCCTAAGGGGTGGAGGATGTAAGACCCCGACCCGAGAGACCTCGTTTAGAGTTGTTTAAGTTGTGTTTTAGTTTTAGTGTGTTTAGTAGTTTTTGAATTAGTTGGGGATTAGAATAGCTCTTATAATAGCTTTGGGGAATTTGGAGAGCCTTTTTATTTATGGGACCTTTGGGGGTTCTTGTTACGTATTGTGTGAGATTGGGGGGTTTACCGATGATTTCCAAAAATCGTGTTTTTGACCCCATTGGACTTATCTTGTTAATCCCTACAACTTTCATGTTGACATCGTTTCCATTCGAGGAACTTAAACCCGATTTTTCACTAATTGAGGGCAGAATGGTCTTTTTACCCAAAAATCTGGACACCGATTTCAATGTCACCAAAATGTGCAAAATATATACTTTTTGGAAACTAGAAATTTTGCCGAGCAACTTTGTCTTCTTCGTCGAATTCGTTTGAAGCCCCGAAAACCATGTTTTGAGCCCGAGAAGTCTTTTAAGTTGTGGGCCCCATCCTCACTTACTATATATAGAAAGCTTCTTCTTCATTTTTCCCATTTCTGGTAAAAACCCTAGAGGAGAAGAGAATCCCAGCCCTAAGGGTTTTCCTTTACCTTTTCTTGCTTCTTCATCTTCAATCCCCCACTAAACTAGTGCCAATGGAAAATTAGTTGCTATAATCTTCTTCCTCATCTCAAGGTCTTCATCTTGACACCATTTTTGAAGAAAATCGCCCACTCCAAAACTTGCTTTGGACAACACCTTGCTTTTTGAAGAACTTCCTTGTAAGTGATCTTCCTAAAGGTTTTATAATCTTGTTGTTTAGCCCTAGGGTAGCTCTACTTCAATTATTGGAAAATTCCGTCTTGTTTTACTTGGATTTGTTGATCTAGGGTTTGGATTTGGGGGTTTTGTGTATAGGTGTTTGATTGGGGCCTAAGAGGTGATTAGAGCTCAATTTGATTTGCAATTGGACCCAAGGCAAGTGGATGAAACGATTCTCATGTGTTTTATCATGTTTTATGTAAAATCTTGATTTGTTTTCCTTAATAGTTTTAATGGTTTATCATGTTTGATGGTTTAGTCTTGTTGATTTTGATTGATGATTTGATGAGATATGGAGGTCAAGGAATAGCCCAATTATTCGTGAAGATGTGTATGGAAGAAGGGGAAAGAAAGGAAATGGATAGGAGTTGGACAAGAGAAGAATTCAACCAAATAGGTTGGGATTCGTTGCAGGACCGATCGATCGCCCATCAGGTCCGATCGATCGGACTGTAAATAACTGAGAGGGTTCTCAGGACCGATCGATCGCCCATCAGGTCCGATCGATCGGACTGTAAATAACTGAGAGGGTTCTCAGGACCGATCGATCCCCATCAGGTCCGATCGATCGGACTGTAAATAACTGGAAGCAATTCAGGACCGATCGATCGACCAAGGAGCCCGATCGATCGGACTGAAATGAGATGAACTGTAAATTAAGAGAGTTGTGGGACTATTTTCCAGATTCATTCCAAGCCCATACTCAAGTCCAATTCAGCTCTATCCCTTATCTTCTTATTTGAAAGCATTGAACCTATAAGGTTGCATTTAAACCCATGAATGAATTGGGTAAATTGCAAAGGATTGTAGTGGGGAGGTATTGTTTGGAGCCCCATTGTTATTTAGGGACTTGTAAGGCATTACGTGAAGTCCGGAGGAAGGGGAGACTCATCATGGAGATTCTATGAGATTTTCTAGATTGACCAATGTGTATAAGGACCCGGAATGTCCCTAACTCTTAAAGAGTACCAAAATTTCATCACAACCGACATACGGGACCCTATTCGCACTGATTCAATTCTAGAAACCCCATTGTTAGCCTGTAAAGGTATGGAAAACTATTTGTATTTGATTTTCAACCAAACTTCTATTTCTGGGATTTCAACCCATATGATATGACTAGACTGTTCCAAGAGTACTAGAAGAGATGTGCTTAGCTTTTGCTAACCGGTATATGTCAACTTGAGGGGAATGTGTATTTTGTGCATCTTGGCACCCCGTTTCTTACTGTGCATGTGATTTGATTTATCGTATTTGACCTATGAGTCGGCACCACTGAGCTTGGACGACCTCGTCGGTTTGATCTACCGACTTGGGGTTCCTTCCCCTCCTGATAGTCAGCTGCAGTCTGGAATGTGCAGAGTTTTTACCCGGTTCGCTACCGTGGTCCCGCAGAGTATATATATATGTATATTATAGTATTTATCATTGTCCCTCCTCACCTTGTGTGACTGAGGTCAATGATCCTGTTAGGGTATGCGCTCTCTTCACTTCGGTGAGAGAGGATATAGCTTTGTGTGGGTTGCCATCTTGATAGTTCCTTATCCTTGGTACCTCTACTGTTTTATATCGTTCATGTTGTTATTTAACAAATGATGCATTATCTCTTATGAAATTCATTATTTATACGCAGGTTTTCTAAACTCTTGCATAGTATCATTGTTTTATTATTGTTATATCTTTTCACCCACCTGCCAGACCGTCGTGTCTGATCCATTTATTTGGTACTCAGGTCCCGAGCTTATTGCCTTTGAGGAGGAGCCAGAGGAGGCGGTCGGTGAACCGCAACGAGTGATTGAGTGGCAAGCCGATGATGTCATGTAGACATTCGGCCTTGCCTTGAGAACGATACACTTTGGGAATTATAATATCTTTGTTTTAGGTTTCATTTGGTTGTACGGTCTTTGTTGACCGTTATTTTGGGGGCATTAATTAACTGATATTTTGTAAATATACTTAACTTTACTTTTGGGGAAATATGCCTATGATCATTGCTCATTCTGATATCTTGTTATGTTAATCATAAATCAGTCTTGCTTATGGAATTGAATAGTACTAATATGGTTTGCTACACGCTTCCGCAATCTTGAGAATATGTTTGATATGGTTATATGTGAGATGATGTGTAAAGATAATCCTCACCGCGGAACCCTGTGGGAAATCACGTGCACGGATAAATATTCTTTTAATTCCGTGTGCGGTTTAGCCAAAGAGATGCACGTGGCGCGGCATCACCCCACCCGTGTCCCGATTCCCGGACTCGGATCCTCTCTTTCCCCTAGTTTCCCGGTCCGGGGTCGCGACATGCACAAAGCAGGAAGCAGATAGTCCGAGAGAAGAACTTAGAAGAGCTAAACATCATTGGGCTGACACATGACCTTAATATCCTTGATAGGGAGGTCGATGAGGCCAGGAAACGTCTTCAGCATCTGCAGGCACAAGTCACTGCCAAGTGGACTGCAATAACAGAGGCTCATGACAGGGAGAGTGCTCTGATTCACCGGGTTGCAAATGCCAATCGAGTTCTTGAAAGGAAATCTCAAGAAAGCAAACGATGGCAAACTGCTCGGGATAAGCTTCCCGGTGCGAAAGAAGGGTTACAGCCCACCCCAGCATCTCGTGGCAGCTTCCTAAAGAAGCGTGCCTTGGAATTCCTGACGGCTGAGGCCAAAAGTTTGCTTGAGGAGCTGAACTCTTGGCTGGAGACCATTTTAATCGAGCTCCTGTTTTTTTTTTTTTTTTTTTTTTTTTTTTGTAACAGAAACTATCCTTCTTTTTTTTGGTACCACTTGTATTTTTTGGGTACTTTTCTCTCTTTTTTTTTGTAGTGCTTGTGAACACATTCTTTTTTTTGGTACCACATGTATTTTTTGGTACTCCTTTTTTTTGTTTTCCCTACGCTCACTTAAATCTTTTTGTGATGAAAGTAATTGCTAAATGGGATGCCTCATTTTTTTTGTTTTCCCTACGCTTACTTAAATCTTTTTGTGATAAAAGTAATTGCTAAATGGGGTGCCTCTTTTATTCTTGTTTTCCCTATGCTTACTTAAATCTTTTTGTGATAAAAGTAATTGCTAAATGGGATTTGATCAAAAGTTTATCATTTTGTGAAAATCTATTGTCAAATGATTGTTTTGGCATGGGAGCCAGATTTTGTTTGTGGCATGGAAGCCGATTTTGTGGCATGAGAGCCAGTTTTTTTGTTTTGTGGCATTAATAGCCGATTTGTGGCATTGATAGCCAGTTTTGGTAGCATCTATAGCCAGGTTTGAGGCATTGATAGTCGGGTTTTTTTGAAATACAATTTTTTTGTTTTGTGGCATTGATAGCCGATTTTGGTGGCATTTATAGCTGGTTTGGTTTTCAAAAATGCAAGTATTGACTAAAAGTCGCCTCCCTGCTGAATGTTCTTGCAAGTATCGATGGAATGTCGCATCCTTGCTCATTCGGTTGCGAGTATCGATGGAATGTCACATCCTCGCGGATTTAGGTGCAAGTATCGATGGAATGTCGCATCCTTGCTTTTCAAAAATTTTATTTTTGCGGGTACTGACTTGATGTCGTTTCCCCACGATTTTTGAAATTTGCGGTTTTCTCGAGCCTTTGGGTTATGGATATCAACTGAAATGTTGCGCCTCCATGGTTTTTTAGGTTTTTTTGAATGTTTGAAATTAGGGTTGTGGATATCAACTGAAATGTTGCGTCTCCATGGTTTTTAGGTTTTTTCGAACCTTTGAAATTTGGGTTGTGGACATCAACTGAAATGTTGCATCTCCACGGTTTTGGATTTTGCAAGTATCGACGAAATGTCGCTTCCCTGCTATTTTGGAAGTGTCGAACGTGGTTCGCATGCTTCCGATTTGTGCGAGTATCGACTAACGTCGCTTCCCCACGGCTTTTTTGAAAAACCATTTATTTTTTTTTGTTTAAAGACACGAGGGTCATAAGTTTTGACCTAAAACCATTTTGGCGGTAAAAGGCAGAGTGGACTAGGGT
This sequence comes from Litsea cubeba, assembly GCA_012931725.1. NCBI lineage: Eukaryota > Viridiplantae > Streptophyta > Magnoliopsida > Laurales > Lauraceae > Litsea > Litsea cubeba. The sequence goes on from WHSA01000609.1 coordinate 43,264, forward strand.
GGAAATCCCTGAATCCGGATTTTGTTTCAAACCATGAATTTTGGATTCAAGGGTTGAAAATTTTGGTCAAGTTAGGGAAAGGTTCCTAAACTTGGGTTTTTTGAACAATGAAACGATGAAAGTAAGCATTATTTAAATTTCTAGAAATTTCAACATTTGATATGAAAATTCTAAAAAAAGGTGGGTTTAGCGAGCGTGTACCTGGAAACTGGTTTTGGCCGTGCAGGCATTGCTCTTACCCCGTTGGGTAAGTCTTCAAGGGTAGTACCACTTTAAGAACTTGCCGCTGATGGGCAGCATACATCTGTCACTTTCCATGTTTAGGAGTGCGTAAGCGCCGTTGGAGAAAACCTTGTCGATGACGTAGGGTCCCTCCCATTTTGGCTCAAATTTGCCTTTGGACTTGTGAGCGAAGACCATTAGTCTTTTTACCGGAAGAACCAAGTCACCCTTTTTGTAAGCGCGTTGCCTGACCTTTTTGTCGAAAGATCCTGCCATGCGTGCTTAGTAAAGTTCAATGCTTTGTTGAGCTTCGAGCCGTCTCTCATCGAGATTGTCCAGCTCATGGAGTCGCAATTTGATATTGCTTTCTTGAGTCATGTCATTTTGCAAAGATACCCTCAGGGAGGGAATTTGTACTTCCAAGGGCACGACAGCTTCGCATCCATATACCAAGGAGAATGGTGTGCTATGGGTTGGTCCTCGAACGGTGGTTCGATAGGCCCACAAAGCTTCAGACATTTTGTCGCTCCAGTCTCTTTTGTGACTAGAGACCATTTTTTTGAGGATTTTGCAGAGTGTCTTGTTGAAAGCTTCTGCTAATCCGTTTGCTGCTGGATTGTATGGAGTCGAAAGACAGCTTTGGATTTTGTATTTGTCGCAGAACCTGTAGAATCGATGATCCCGAAATTGTGGTCCGTTATCATGGACGAATCTTTTGGGTATGCCAAAACGACAAATGATGTTGGTGCACAGGAACTGAAGGACTGATGAGGTCTTCATTTCGTTGAACGCAAATGCTTCTGACCACTTGGAGAAATAATCCGTAGTGGTGAAGATGAAACGATGACCTTTGCTCGAAGGGGGAGAAATAGGACCTATGATGTCCCTACCCCAGGCTTCGAAAGGCCATGAAATCGCTGTAGGATGCAGCCATTCTGGAGGCATGTGAATTTAATCTCCATGAACTTGGCATTGTTGGCAGCGCTTAGCAAATTGCATTGCGCCAGCTACCATGGTAGGTCAGTAATATCCTAACATTTTTATCTGATCATAGAGCTTGGGACCAGCCTGATGAGCTCCGCAAAGACCAGCATGAACTTCTTTGAGTGTTTCTTCAGCCTCTTGTTATGACAAGCAGCGTAGAAGTACTCCGTTGAAGGATTTCCTATGAAGGACTTTTGAAGGAATATCCAAATGAAAGCCTGGGGTTCGCCTTTGGATGCTTACCCGTTCTTTTGGATCTTTAGGTAGGATTCCGAACATAATGTAATCAATGAACGGATCCCTCCATTCGCCGATTAAAGTTTAAAGGATTGAAATCCGACTTCCAACCACTTGGTGGCATTCAGCAACTGCTTGGTGTGTGTTAAGAGGAGGAAGGATTCTTCTTTCGCACACTGTGATTTGCATGTTTTCCCCTTCGTGGATTGCCATAGATGCGGCAAGTCCAGCTAGGGCATTTGCACGTATGTTTTCACCTCTATGAATGTGGGTGATGTGACAGATGTCAAACTTTTGCAGAAGCGATTGTGCTTTGTTGTAGTAAGGCAGCAAATCTGGCTTCCTGACTTCAAATTTCTGATTCATCTGGTTGACGATCAGTTAAGAGTCTCCAAAGACTTCCAGCATGGTGATACCAGATTCGTTGGCGAGTTCCAATCCTAGGATCAGAGCTTGATATTCAGCTGCATTGTTTGTGGATGGTTCCAGTAGCGAGAAAGCGTGTGGAATCATGTATTTGTCAGGGCTAACAAAGAGGATGCCAACTCCCAAGATCAGCTGTCTTTTTTCATTTGTCCTGGTTGCACTGTCAAAGTACATGTCCCAGGAGGCACTTTGTGAGAAAGTCTCCACATTGTAGACTGGTTCGTCTGGGAGATCATCTCTGAGTGGAGAATCTTTAGGCAATGGATGCTCTGCGAGGAAGTCCGTTGACGCGGTCTTGCTCTTGTTCTAGAACAAGACGCTGCAAGATCCTTGCATATTCTTCAAGATCAGGCATGGGAGCCGGATCTTCTTCTTCATCAACTCTTTGTGGCTCAACATGGTTGATTTCCACTGGAGCAATGAAAGGTGCTGGGTCAGCAGCATTTTTTTGTACAGCCTCTTGGTCTTTTTAATCATCAAACCAGGATCCTTGTGGCTGTAGGGGGTTATACCAGATTACTGGCATAAGATGATTCTCAGGAGCCCATTCTTCATCGGAGAGGTATTCTCCTGTTTCAAGGGACTCCTCCCACTCGTCTGTGTAGTTGGATTCGAATCCATCATCGGTGTCGCTGGACTCGTATCCATCAATGGAGAAGCCAACTACCGAATTGCAAGAGTATGATGCCTCCTGCATGGCTTCTTTGAATTGAGGTGGCATGAAATCACTGAGAGTGAATTTTCTTACCCCCTTTGAAGTCTCTGGAAGGGATGTTTTTGTTGCCTCCAGTGAAGCGGTAGAGGAAGCCTCTGCCTTTTATTTGACTTCTTGTTTTGGCTAGGTATTCTCTTGCCGTTTGAGCTTAAGGAGATATTTCCTAGCCTGCCTTCGCTGTTGAGCTGTAGGCTTTGTTTTCACGACCTCCCAATTTTCATCTTCCAGGAGATCGGGATGTACCCATATGGGTTGTCCGTCTGGTGTCGGGTAAGGAACCAGTTCCTCGGACGCTTGGATTGAGTTTATCACCTTGAAGGAAGTAGTGATCTTCTTTTTCGGTGATTTTGATGTTTGTCCACATGTTACCATGTTGACGGAGGCAGACCCATAGTTTTTGTCAAAGGTGATGACTCCGTTTTTCCACATCTCGTTTATTTTCTCTCTCACAACGAAGCATTGATTGAGAGGATGCGAGATCATTCGATGGTATGGACGGTACCGAGGATCGTTGGTTTTGCCAACATCACCCTGTCTTTTTGGCTCAGGCAAGGTGAGCTTGCCGTTTTCCACAAGAGCCCCGAAGATTTCATCAACATCTTCATCAAATGGGTATTTCTTCTCTACTCGTTCTTTAAAGGCATCAGAGAATTCAGGTCTCTTACCAGCAGCTTTGTTTTCAGTTTTCTTTGGTGGCTGAGGAGCTGACTTGGTCTGGACATTGAGGACCTCTTTCTTCTTTGGTTTAGAGGTTGCAATGGCAGTTGGCTCTTTTCTTGATGATTTCTGACTGTTGAGGTCTTTAATCACCGTTTCAGCTTCCATGGAAGCTTCTAGGAGTTCTCCCAGGTTTTTTTGATTTGTTGCCGATGATCATGGAGCGGATTCCGGCTCTCATGTTGTTTCGGCAGATGTCGACTAGAGACGCTTGTGGCAGTACATCAGAGCATTTGTACGCCATTACTTTCCACTTATGAATGAAGTCATACGTTGACTCATTCTCCCCCTCTTTTAGGCTGCACAGCTGAGCCATAGTAGCGGGATGATCCTCACCTTTGAAGTGAGTCAGGAAGCGTGTCTCTAGCATGGCCCAGTTTTGGATGGAATCCTCCGGCAGAGTGGAGTACCAATCGAAGGCCGTATCTTTTAGGGTACTTGTAAAGAGGCGGATCTTGAGTGCATCTTGATCCGCGATAGCTCCCGTCAGGATCTTGATGTGGATGACGTGCTGTCTGGCTGATCCTTTCCCCATATATGTTTGGAGAGTAGGATGCTTGAATTTGGTGGGGAACGGGACCGAGTCCATCCATAAGGGATATGGTGGCTTGATCCCATGCTCCTTGAGTATATCCTCTTCTTTTGCTTTGGTGAGGATACTGTCTACGTCCTTTTTGGTAAGGGCGCGTGACTCATTTTATTCTCCATTTACCTCATCATCTTGATGATTCGGAGGAGATTCATTGTTCGCCTGATTTTGGAAGGCGAGTAGAAGGTTTTCCATCAGAGTTTCAATCCTTTGCTGGCCTTGTTCCAACTGCTGGATGCGGGTGATCGCATAATCTTGAGGTGGATTGCGGGGTGGTGGCTCAGAATTTGTAGCCAAGATGTTCGTCCTTTGTGATTCGAACGAAGAAACTGTCCTGGTGACTGAGCTGTGGCTCATTCTTTTTGAAGAAGAGCTTGAGGAAGGATCATTATGCCGTCCTTTGCTTGAAGGAGCAGGGGATTCTTCTGAATGTCTTCTTGTCCTGGAGACGCTGCGGGTCATTGGACGTCGGACATGGATTTTTGTTGCTGACTTTTGGTGCCTTCTGGTTTTTCCAACCATATGGACGGCAGCAACTTGGTTGGGTCTCTCTTTTTCGACCCATTTGGGAGAGACTTGAAGCGTAGGAGGCTGGGTCCTTTGCTTCTCTAGTCTCTTTTGCCTATACGACGCGCGGCGGCGTATACGATGAGCAACTTGAGCTTCGGTCAGCTCTGGCAGGGCTTTGACGATGAAGGATGTGCTCCCTCAGGCGCAGCAGCCGAGCCTATCTTCTTTGTAGCTGGGCAAGGACAGGATGCGAACCCTGTCCTTCGCCTGTTGCAGTGAAGCTTTGAATTTTTGGAGTTCGGCCCCTGTAGAGATCAACTTCTTTCAAGTTTTCCATTGCACATATATTTAAGAAAAGAGACATTTTCTTGATTTGCCGTGAAAGGCGATTTTTTTGGCATTTATAGCCGATTTATAGCGTTTATAGCCGATTTGGCGTTTATAGCCGATTTACAATTCTTATTAATAATGAAAGACAAGAGTTGTGATTTTTTGTCACTTTTAAAAAAATACAAACTACAATGAAAAGCAAGAAAAGGAGGATCTAACTTCTCAGGAGATTATGGGGGACCCGTTCAGATTGACGGTCGCAAGCCATATGTGGACTTCGCCATCATCCATGTAGATGAGAACAGAGGATGCTATTGATTCGCTTGGCTTGGCTATAACCTCAGGTTTTTAGAGGACAAAGACCAAAAAGAGGTCCTATGTCTAATAAAAAGCTAAGTAGACGGGCTGAAAAGCCATGTCTAAGCCATTGGAGGCAGAAGGAGAAGGCAAGGACCTTGGGGGGGTACCCCCCAAGGGACTTTTGTCACCTTGTAGCGGTGGTCGGTGTAGAACTTCCGCAAAGTTTCCTCTCTTAGATTTCTGAGGATTTTCTACAGTCTCTTGTGCTGTTGTCTATGCTTTCTGTCTTTTCCGTCCTCCTTTTCTTCTTAGAGAGCTCTCCTATTTATAGGCTTTTAGGTAGTCATTTAGGAGGGTTTATGAGCCTTAATTGTCATAAAGCTACATAAAGGGAGGAGTTACAAGATTGAATTCTTTATTTTGTAACTCCTTTTTTTTTTGGCTTCTGATTGGCCGGAGGAGATTAAGGGTATTTAATCGCCTTTAATCGCCATGATGGGAGGAGTTTCATGGGTTAAATGCCATGAATCTCTTGACTTGTAGCTCCCTGGATGCTTGCTTCTGGTTGGGCCGTCCAAAGAAATGGATTAATGATTGTAATAAAGCTAGTCAATTAATCGCATTAAGTGGTCACCGAGCAGTTGAAGAGTCGCGGGCCATGCCGCGTCTTTTGGGATTCTTCTGGCGATGATCATCGATGGATCTTCATGTAGATCGACATCGGATGACCATGTAACTTCAGGTGTTGGTTGCCAACAGCGGGTCGGTGCCATCTGTCCTGTCGATTTCTCGATCGGTCGGGTAGAAAGCACACTTTTTTCTGGTTGACCAGTTGGCGATCAATGTTGATTTCGATACTCTTGATGATTAACCCGTGTTTTTGACGGATGTCAGAGGATTTGGTGTCTCAAAAGTATGAATTTTGGAAAATACCAGAGGCCGGACGCTTCGAATCACGAAAAAACGGCGAAAAACGGGGTTTCCGGGGCCCTCCCGGCGATCCCGGGCCCCAGGGTCGCAGTGGCTAGCGACCCTGGGCCAGGGTGGGGGGGGGGGGGTTTCCCCCTTTTGTCTCGTTTTGTGTCCGTTTTTGCTGTTTTTTCGATTCTTTTTTCTTCTGTATTTTTCCTTGAAATTTTTGATCATTTATTGGCCTGATTTCCCTGTAGAAAACCTGATGAGAATCCTTACATTTTATTTTGCAAAGTTTCCAATTTTCAGAGAAAGCCGAAGACTTTGTCGCGCAGAGTTACCGATTTTCCATTAGAAGCTGAAAGTGGGACAAACGATGTCGGAATGACCTAAAATTTGAGGTGAAGCCTCTTGAGCAATAAATAAGACCAGCCATAGGCTTTTGTTTGAGTTTTGAAGCCGTTTGGGGTCCTATCACTAGTAGACTTGCTTTTGTTGCGTTGAAGATGTCGCGATTTGATGTGCGGTCAACCGATGTCCGATTGACTCGAAATTTGACAGGGAACCTATTGGAGTCATTTTAAGATGATCCATAGGCTCTATCTTGGAAACTATGGTCCTGGGGAGCTTCGCCGCCGAGAGGCCTGATTTGGCTTCTGAGCGTCAAACTATGGTCAAATGTTGTCGAAATGACCTGAAATTTGACGTGTAGCCCTTTATAAGCATTTTGAAGCCGTCCATGTGCTCTATCTGATGAGTAATTGCCTCAGTGGTTCTCATCGCCGAAAGGCTTGATTTAGCTGTTCGAGGGTTGATGTAGGGTCAAACGTTGTCGGTTTGACTCGGAACTTAATGTGGAGCCTTCTGGATGTATTTTGAGACATCCATCGGCTCTGATCGAAGATTTGGTGTCTCTGATGTTTTCGCCGCCGGGAGCTCCTTTTCAGCTGCCAGAGAAGCGAAGTTAGGCCAAATGATTTTGAAATGACCCGAAACTTCTTGTGTACTCCTCTTTTGGCTGTCTTGAAGGATCTTGCAGTTTTTATTTAATTCTAACAAGATTTGATTTTTTGGAAGTAGCATTACCTATTTATGGCATGTTGCGACTTCATGTAGCTCTTTGGATCTTGAAGAGGCAAAGTGACATTTTTGGTGTCAACAGAGGCTACCAGGTTCCTCGCCATTTCAGGACCGTTCCAAGTAAATACCATCTCCCTTTCTCTGTTTATTTCCCACATGCTTTTTCCTTTCCTGTTCTGCCGAATTGATGCCTCTGATTGCTATGCAGCTGTGAAGGAGAGGAAGCGGGCCACTCGGTATGTCTAAACGAGGAACGATGCCTGGCTCAGACTAGTGAAACGATACAACTGGCCATGAGGGCAGGGCGGCTTGGTCGCTGCTAGGGTACCAGCCGAAGTATCGTGGATACATAAGGGGCACGACCGAGCCGCCCCGAGAAGGAGGTTTGGGCAGAGCCGACCCCGAGGCTGGGCGAGAACAGGCCGATCCTAGAGCCAAGACCGAAGAGGGGCCTTCGCGGGCGACGTCCGACATCAGAGTTGCATCCAGTGCCCAGGCTTCTACGTCGGGGTCGAGACCACGCGAGGCCTCAGGAAGGAGGTCGCGTCAGATTGCCCGATCTCCCTCGCCGAGTGTAGAGATGAGGCGCGCAGATGTCTGTCCTTTGAGGACCTCGAAGCTCTGGCACTTGGTGTCGAGGACGCCCGAGCTTCCCAGGCGGCCACGAATCCGGATCCCCTCGAGATTCCTTCTCCAAGGGTTCGGGTGGCTTCTCCCGTGGCGGCGGTAGAGATCCCTGCTCCTCCCAGTCCTGCCGAACGGGAGGTACGGTCGTCCCCAATTGAGGCCGGGCAAGACGAGGTTCGGCCGCAGAAGAGGCCAAGAACTGAGGCAGGCCCCAGTTCGGCTTCGGCTTCGCCATCTGCTGGCCCACGCCCATGGGAGCCGAGCTTCGTGCTCGAACCGGGGAGGCCGATGACGATGGACGATCGCGTTCTCCACAGGATCGATCCCTCGTCCTTGAGGCACTTGCGCGGGCCTGCGCCCTTCCTCGAGATATGGCTCAACTGGACGGGTACTGCGATCAGAAGCTGATACTGTCGATGCTGCAGTCGAACTTCTCGGTAAATCCATCTGAACCCCTACACATTTTATCCATTTGTTCAATAAAAGTGGATGTTTTTACTTTCGTCTTGAATGCCTTGTTTCTCTAACAGGCGGTGCAGAAGTCCATGGTCGCGGCCTACAGACTGTACAAGTACAGCGTTGATATTGCCGAGCTGACCGTGGAGAAGAACAAACTTGAGGAAGCCCTAGACGCTGTCACTCAGAAATTAGCGAGGGCTGAAGGAGAGTACGCAGCAGGGCTCGAGCAAGCGAAGGGCAAAGCTGAGGCGGAGAGGAAAAAGGTGGCCGAACTCGAGGCCACCATTGCGAAACTGGGAGACGACTTCACGGCCCAGCTTTAGGTCGAGTCCAAAAGGGCAGACGAGGCCGAGGTGAGACTCGAGTCAGAGTGTGATGTTGCTTTCGAAGACGCCAGGGCGCAGGTCACGCTTACTACAAGGACAGAGTCCCCGTTGTATGGTATAAGGCCTGGGTGAAAGGGTGGCGCGCCGGCCTGAAGGAGGCCGGGGTCTCGGAGGATCATCCGTCCTTCAAGGAACCTCCTCCGTTTCCACTTCCGACGCCGAGTTCTGTCCCTCCTGTTGCTGTTCTTGCCGGCGAGGCGACTGCTGCTGGACAGGTCGGGACAAATACTGGAACCACTGCTATTCCTCACGTCTCTGATCCAGCGTGACCTAGACGCGGTCTTGTCGACTCTGCTCGTGGAGAAGGCTTATTTGTTTTTTGTTCTTGTAATTTTTCTGTCTTTTCCTTCTGAATGTAATTCCCTTCAGTTTTAATGCAATGCGGAGCTTCTTTACTTGTGCATTCGTGTTTCCTTTTCTCTCTTTCCCTATCTTTTTGAGCTCGGGCCTTTTATGCTTGAGTCCGGCTGAGCGCTTTTTGTGACATGACGTATGAGTTTTGAGTTGAGAGAGAGTACCGAACGGTCTTCATAGTTATCTGTGCTGATACTCCGTATTCTGAAGACCATAAATAGCAGCGAGTGTGGCAGTACGGCCAATGAGGAAAACGAGCGGATGGCTCCACGTGTCACCATCGGAACCGCCAGTCAACTCGTTAGAAAACGTGCGCTCCACGTGGGGCGTGGGAGACCTCGCCTCATAAATTTCCTTGAGTGCCGAGCCTTCCTTCCCCCTATAAATGTGGGGTAAGTTCGCCATGGGAGAGAAAAAGGACCAGGACATTTTATTTTCTGTAAATACATGGGGACCTGTCTCTTTCTGTTAGTCACCCTGGCAGCCATGATCTGTAGGACTCTATGAACCTTTGACCCGGGCGAAACTCCTGCGCCAGAAGACAGCTTCCTCTGGGAGGGACTGTCTGTCGTGGTCTGCGCGCTCTCCGAAGACGATCCTCGTGGACTACGCGCACTCTGAACGCGGGTCCACGGCCAACTCCCGCCGATGCGGCTGTGTGGAGATCCTTGTAGCCGGGAGTTGGTGGCACTCCGAGCGGCTGGGGGTCTTGTTTTCATCCCACAGGGTCCTGCGTGGAATCATGCTGCAGGTCCTTTTGTGGGATATCCAGACCTCCAAGCAGCGGGCGGGATCGAGAGGTCTTCCGGCTGAAGTCCGGATTGAAGAGTCAGTGAAGATCAGAGTCTCCGAGTCTCATCTCTTTCTTTTTTGTTTTTAGAGGACTGCGAGCCTCCTTGCTGTATTCTGCTTTCTTTTCTGTAATCCTTGTAATGAAGTAATTACAATAAATAAAGAGAACAAAGTTTCTAATCGTATGATCTGTGTACAATACTTCAGTATTTTTTGCTTTCTTTTATGTCCTATTTTTCTGCACTTTTGTGCTTTGCACTGCTTTTTACTTCCAAAGACTGTTACTGGCCGAAATGGACTGACATGGGCTGAGATGAGTTGTCATGGGCCGAGATGGACCCAGAGTATCGAGGACCTCGGCTGTGCAAGCCTGAGTTCGGGAACCATCTCGGGGGGTGTATGAACCCAAGTTTTTAGGGAAGACTGGATGTGTAAATCCGAAGTCAGTCCCAGGGTATATGAACCCAAGGTTTCAGGAGCGACTGGATGCATAAATCCTAAGTCAGTCCGCGGGCGCATGAACCCAAAGTTTAGGAAGTGACCCGGATGTTATGAACCCGGTGCCGGTCCCAGGGAGTTATGAACCCATAATTTAGGAAACGACCCGGATGTTATGGACCCGGTGTCGGTCCCAGGGTGCTATGAACCCAGAATTTAGGAAACGATCCGGATGTTATGAACCCGGTGTCGGTCCCAAGGTGCTATGAACCCAGAATTTAGGAAGTGACTCGGATGTTATGAACCCAGTGCCGGTCCCAAGGTGTTATAAACCCAGAATTTAAGAAGTGACCCGGATGTTATGAACCCGGTGCCGGTCCCAAGGTGTTATGAACCCAGAATCTAGGAAGCGACCCGGATGTTATGAACCCGGTGCCGGTCCCAAGGTGTCATGAACCCAGAATTTAGGAAGCGACCCGGATGTTATGAACCCGGTGCCGGTCCTAAGGTGTTATGAACCCGAAGCTGCCTAACTGAGACGAGATGAGATGACACAGATTGATGACATGGCAAACGTTGCTTTTATTGATTCTGAGACTCTTGTTACATCTTTTAGAAATAAAATGTCTTCAAGTGAGATGCATTCCACGGTCTCGGCAACTGCCTACCTTCCAGGTCTTCAAGTTTGTAAGAAGATCGTCCTGCCATTGAGACCACCCTGAATGGGCCATGCCAGTTCGGGGCCAGTTTGCCTTCATTTGGGTCTCTGTCTGCTGGCAGGGTCTTCTTCAGCACCAATTCTCCTACCGAAAAGCTTTTTTCTCTGACTTTTTCATTGTATCCCCTGGCTAGTCGTTGCTGATAGTCGGCCAGTCGTATGGCCACTGCGTCTCGGCGCTCGTCAGCTAGGTCCAGCTCCATTGCCAGGTTTGTCTCGGTTCGGCCTTGGTCGACAAGTTCAGATCTCAGGGTAGGGAGGCCAATTTCATAGGGAATGACCGCCTCCATCCCATAGGCCAACGAGAAGGGTGTCGCCGAGGTGGATCGTCTTGGGGTCGTTCTTTATGCCCATAATACACCGGGAAGCTCCTCTACCCATCTCCCTTTTGCCTTGTCCAATCGCTTCTTCAGGCCGTCCAGGAGTACCTTGTTAGAGATTTTGGCCTGGCCATTGCTCTGCGGGTACGCCGGAGTGGAGTAATGGTTCCTGATGCCGTGCTCTTGGCATAAGTCTCTGAAGGATTTGGCGTCAAACTAAGTCCCATTGTCCGAAATCAGGGTCCTGGGGATGCCGAACCTCTTTATGATGTTCTTCCACACGAAGTTCCTAGAGTCCCTGTCAGTGATGGAGGACAGCAGTTCAGCTTCTATCCACTTCGTGAAGTAGTCCGTAGCAACTATCAGCCATTTCTTGTTCCCTGGAGCTCGGTGAAGAGGTCCCACTATGTCCAGCCCCCATTGAACGAAGGGCCATCGACTAGTGAGGGGACTCAGGTCTTGCTGGCTGGTGAAGAGAGTGGGAGAACTTCTGACATTTTTCGCATTTTCTGGCGTATACTTGCGCATCCTTCTGCATGTACGGCCACCAGTAACCTTGGCTTATTGCTCTGTAGGCCAATGGTCGACCTCCGATGTGACTGCCGCAGATTCCTTCACGGACCTCATACAAAAAGTGGTCCACCTTGCTCGGATGGACGCATTGGAGGTAAGGACCCGTGAAGGACTTTCTGTAGAGTTTGCCTTCGGGAGATAGCCAGAATCGAGCTGCCTTGAGTCTGATTCGATGGGCTTCATTCTTGTCCTCGGGGATCTGGTCGTTCTTCGGGTAAGAAATGATTGGGTCCATCCAGCTCCGGCCGAGATCAGTGCACAGACTTGCCGAGGTGAGTAGAGCTCAAGGCTTGATCTCGGTATCGATCCAACCTCAACGGTCCTTTTCTTTCCCGCTTCGACAGCGAAGGCCAGGTTTGCAAGCGCATCAGCATGCGTGTTGGTATCTCTGGAGATTTGCCTGACCTCGGCTGTCTGGAAGTGGGAGAGTAGTTTCTTTGCGAGGGCTAAGTAGGCTGCCATCCTGTCGTCCCTGGCTTGGTAGTCTCTAGTGAGTTGGCTACTTACCAGTTGTGAATCACTAAAAACCACCAATTGCTGGACTCCTAGGATTCGGGCGCTATTCGGCCCTACTATCAGAGCTTCGTACTCCGCTTCATTGTTCGTCGCTTTGAAGTCCAAGGTGAAGGCTTGTTCTATGACCAGTCCCTCTGGCGATTGGAGGACTATGCCGGCGCCAGCTCTCTTGGAGGTGGATGAGCCGTCGACGAAGACCTCCATGCCGAGATAGGATCTTGGCTCTGAGAGGATTGTTCGAGCTCGGTGGCTTCACGCTCATGCCCTATGCCCCCCAGTTCGGTGCCGGGCTGGGTCGAAGCCGAGCTTGGGGAGATGAACTCTACAATGAAGTCTGCCAGGATTTGTGCTTTGATCGCAGTCCTGGGACGGTACTGGATGTCATACTGCCTCAGTTCGACTGCCCATTTGGATATGCGCCCTGAAAAGTCAGCTTTCTTGAACATAGATCGGAGTGGGTGCTCCGTGATAACTACAATAGTGTGTGATTGAAAATAATGGGAGAGCTTGCGGGAGGCACTGACGAGCGCCAACGCAAGCTTCTCCAGCAAAAGGTATCTAGTCTCGGCATCTAGCAGGATCTTGCTCGTATAGTAGATTGGTTTTTGGACACCATCGTCCTCTCGGATGAGGACGAAGCTCACTGCATGATCCGAGACCGCAAGATACAAATACAAAATTTCCCCCTGAGTTGGGGTAGAGAGTAAGGGTGGCGAAGATAAATGGGTTTTGAGCGCTTCCAATGCTTGGTCGCACTCAGGGGTCCACTGAAACTTGAAATTCTTTTTTAGAAGCTGAAAGAAAGGCCGGCACTTATCTGACGATCTGCTGATGAAGCGATTGAGTGCTGCAACCATGCCTGTGAGCTTCTGGACCTCTCCTGTGGTAGATGGGCTTTGGATGCCCAGGATTGCAGTAATCTGGTCCGGGCTGGCCTCTATCCCCCTTCGTGTCACTAGGCTTCCGAGGAACTTACCAGAAGCTACGTCGAAAGTGCACTTGGAAGCATTTAGCTTGAGCTTGAACTCACGGAGGATGCTGAAGACTTAGGCCAGGTCCGCCAGATGGTTGCTCGACTGCTTGGACTTGACGACCATGTCGTCAATGTAGACTTCAACTGTCTTACCGAGCTGAGCCTGGAACATCTTGGTGACGAGGCGTTGATAAGTTGCCCCTGCGTTCTTGAGCCCGAAGGGCATCACCTTGTAACAGTAAGTGCCGCGGGGGGTTATGAATGCAGTTTTCTCCTCGTCTGACTCATAAATGGGAATCTGGTGGTAACCTCTGTAGGCGTCGAGGAAGCTCATTCTGTCGTGGCCAGCAGTGGCGTCGATCATCTGATCAATCTTGGGAAGAGGGAAGTTGTCCTTCGGGCATGCTCTGTTGAGATCTGTGAAGTATACACACACCCTCCACTTTCCAGTCTTCTTTTTCACTACCACTGTATTGGCCAGCCAGGCCGGGTACTGGACTGCCCGGACTGCGCCTGCCTCTAGCAATTTGTCGATTTCGTCGACCACCGCTTCCGTCTGCTGCAACCCCGTCCTGCGGGCCTTCTGTACCACTGCCTTGTGGTTGGGATCCATGTTTAGTCTATGGGACATACCTCGGGGTCGACCCCAGGCATTTCGCTCGGGGTCCAGGCGAAGACATCCACATTCTTCATCAAAAATCTTGAGAGCTCGGCTCTCTCTGGTTCGGGCAGCTGGGTGCCGATCAAGAAAAATCTGTCGGGGTCTGACGGGTCGAGCCTGACTTCGGCTAGATCTTCAATGCTCTTCTTGTCAGGATCTCGGCCGATCTCATCCAGACCCCTTTCGAACTCTGCGAGGTTTACTCGCTCTGGCTCTTTCTCTGTAGGGACCATGGCCAACAAGCACTGCTTGGCCAGCTGCTGATCCCCTTTGACTGTAACCACCTCCATTCTGCCGTCCTTGCCTTCGAGTACGAACTTCAGCTTCTGGTGGAGGGAGGAGGGAACTGCTTCCATCTTGTGGAGCCACGCTCTGCCCACGATAACATTGTAAGGGGAAGGGGCGTCTACTACCAGAAAGTCAGCCATCACAGAGGCTCCGCCCACTCTGGTTTCCAGAGTGATTCTCCCCTTGGGGTAGACTGGTTTGGCGCTGAACCCTATTAGGAGTGCACGGACCTCCTTCAGATCACCTTCTAAGAGTCCCATCTTTTTGAAGCAATCGTAGTAGAGGACCTCGGAGGAACTGCCGGAGTCGAGGAGGATCCTCTTCACAGTGAAGTCTCTCAGCTTCATGGTCAGGAGCAGGGGATCATTATGGGGAAGCTGTATTCCCTCTTGGTCTTTGTCTGAGAATGAGATGGCTGGTCGGTCGCGCCGCGCTCTCTTGGATGCTGGCCCGAGCTCGGCTCTCATCACCTCTTTCCCGTGTGAGGCTTGCCTGGCTTTGGCACGAGCCTGGGGGCTGCCCCAAGCTGAGGGAGAGGGAGCAGAGGGCGCCAGATGGATCACATTGATGATCTTCTCAGAGTCTTCTCTCTCTGGATCCTTATCAGCGCTCTGATGAGCTCGGCTGTCGCCGCCGCTGCCGACATCTCCTGCCTTCATGAACTCCGCAAGGTGGCCTTCCTCGGCGAGCCTCTCCAGGTGATACTTCAAAGTCCTGCACTCCTTAGTCTTGTGCCCATCACCCTTGTCGTAGGCACAGAACCTGGTCTGGTCACGGGTGGAGGGATCACTCCGCAAGGGCTGAGGCCACCTGAAGAATGATCTAGTCTTGATCTTGTTCATGATCTTGTGGATCGGCTCATTGAAGACGACGTTCACAACGTGGTAGGCGTCGGAGGGGGGTCTGGTCCTCCTGCTGCCCCCGGATCATGACGCCGCAGCTCTCGCCGAACTGGAGACCCAGGCTTGCTTCGATTCTTCCTTCTTAAAGGGCTTCTTGCCCATCTGCTGGGGCTGGCTGTTCCTCTCCTTGGGCCTCGGGCCTTCATCCTCCCGGGCCCGAATCTCATCCTCCTCCCGGGCGACATAGCGTTTTATCCGGGACATCAAGGCCGGCATGGAGGTAGCGGGGTCTCCAACTAGATCTTTCCTCAGCTCGTTTCCAGGTAACAGGGCGTTCCGGAAGGCGAAGATCGCCACTTCGTCTCTAGTATCTTCAATCTGGTTGTAAATCGCCCAGAATCGCTGGGCGAACTGGGTGAGGCTCTTGCCCTGCTTCATCTTGAGGGCGAGTATATCAGCATCGGTCTTGGGGACGACGCTGTAGGCCTGGAACTTCTTCAGGAAGGAGAGCTGGAGCTCTTTCCAACTCGAGATAGACTTCTCCGGTAGGGCGCAGTACCACTTCAGAGGAAGGTCGCTCAGACTGGAGGAGAAGATCTTACAGTTGAGGTGGCCCTCGCTCCCCCAGATGGACATCTTCTGAGAGAAGTGACGAAGGTGGGCGGCTGGGTCGGACAATCCATCGTAAGGGACGAACCATGGGACAGAGAACTTCTTGGGCAAGGGAGTGCTTTCGATGTCCCGCGTGAAGGGAGAGGCCCCCAAATTGGTAGGGCCACAAATATCTTGCTGGTCCCGCATCTCCAAGTTATGCTGAAGGGCCAGCTTGATACGCATGTCGAGCCGCTCCTGCTCATCATCTTTCTCTGGTGTCAGTGCCATTGGCTTCCGCTTCAGATGGTCTCGGCTGTGGTGGCTATGAACTCGTCCGTCGCGGCCGTGATGACTCTGGCTGTTGCTCGAGCCTTCGTCATGGGCCTGGCTACGCTTCTGATCCAAAAAGGCTTTCAGATCCTCGCGGGAGGGCTGGGTTGCCTCGCTCTGGACGGCTCTCTTCTCGCCTTAGGGCTCAGAGGGCTGCCTTAACAACGAGGCAGCATACGCTGCTCTTAGTTGCTGCTGGAGCTGGCGGATTAACTGCTCCTATTTCTGGACGAGAGCATTTTGAGCCGCGATATCTCCTCCATCATCAGGAGGTTGCGCACGGCGTGGCTCTCCCACTGCCACAACCTTGTCTTTGCGAGGCCGCTCGTGTTGACGCTCGTCCCGTCGGGGAGGCGTGACTTCCTCGCCTGAGAGCGAGGCCTCAAGTCCCTCTTGGAAGGGAGTCTCGACAAAGAGTTGCGAGCCTATGTGCCCCTCGCCTGTAGATGCGCCATGCACCGTTCTGGACCGCCCTTGAGGAGGGACATCCGTCGACGGGCCTGGTTGCTCGAGAACTGCTCTCGAAGATTCTCCGCCTTTCTTAGCTTTTGGAGGCATGGTTTCTGGGGAGATTGAGAAGGTTGGGATAGTGTTTTCCCACAGACGGCGCCAATTGTAGGTGCAGGAAATTATGACCCACAAGATTTAAGGTGCCTTAGAGGACTTATCCAAATGAAGAAGATGATCTGCCGCTGAAAGACCAAGATCGAATCCTAGAGGGGGGGGGGGTGAATAGGATGCAATTAAAAATTTAAGCCACTTTTAAACATTTTGATTTTTAGGTGACTTATGCTTTGATGATAGTAAGCTAGCTTCATACAAGAGAGAGTTATCTGAGTCAATCATACACATTCAAAAGACAAACACATCTTTTAATCAAGCACATACCCAATTAAGAGTTCAACAATCATGAAAAGGAAAGTAACCACAAATCACCATAACACAATCAAATATAGTGGTTCGGCCAAGATGCCTACATCCACTCCCGGTAACCTTACCGGATTTCACTAGTCAATTCAAGGTTTAGGATCACCTCTAACCTTACAACCACATATAGTGTTGTAAAGGTTCATGCTTAACCTTGAAAAGCATAATGATGTGGTTGTAAGGTTAGAGGTGATCCTAAACCTTGAATTGACTAGTGAAATCCGGTAAGGTTACCGGGAGTGGATGTAGGCATCTTGGCCGAACCACTATATTTGATTGTGTTATGGTGATTTGTGGTTACTTTCCTTTTCATGATTGTTGAACTCTTAATTGGGTATGTGCTTGATTAAAAGATGTGTTTGTCTTTTGAATGTGTATGATTGACTCAGATAACTCTCTCTTGTATGAAGCTAGCTTACTATCATCAAAGCATAAGTCACCTAAAAATCAAAATGTTTAAAAGTGGCTTAAATTTTTAATTGCATCCTATTCACCCCCCCCCCCCCCCTCTAGGATTCGATCTTGGTCTTTCAATAAAAATTTAAGCCACTTTTTAAACATTTTGATTTTTAGGTGACTTATGCTTTGATGATAGTAAGCTAGCTTCATACAAGAGAGAGTTATCTGAGTCAATCATACACATTCAAAAGACAAACACCATCTTTTAATCAAGCACATACCCAATTAAGAGTTCAACAATCATGAAAAGGAAAGTAACCACAAATCACCATAACACAATAAGACCAAGATCGAATCCTAGAGGGGGGGGGTGAATAGGTCTTTCAATAAAAATTTAAGCCACTTTTAAACATTTTGATTTTTAGGTGACTTATGCTTTGATGATAGTAAGCTAGCTTCATACAAGAGAGAGTTATCTGAGTCAATCATACACATTCAAAAGACAAACACATCTTTTAATCAAGCACATACCCAATTAAGAGTTCAACAATCATGAAAAGGAAAGTAACCACAAATCACCATAACACAATCAAATATAGTGGTTCGGCCAAGATGCCTACATCCACTCCCGGTAACCTTACCGGATTTCACTAGTCAATTCAAGGTTTAGGATCACCTCTAACCTTACAACCACATATAGTGTTGTAAAGGTTCATGCTTAACCTTGAAAAGCATAATGATGTGGTTGTAAGGTTAGAGGTGATCCTAAACCTTGAATTGACTAGTGAAATCCGGTAAGGTTACCGGGAGTGGATGTAGGCATCTTGGCCGAACCACTATATTTGATTGTGTTATGGTGATTTGTGGTTACTTTCCTTTTCATGATTGTTGAACTCTTAATTGGGTATGTGCTTGATTAAAAGATGTGTTTGTCTTTTGAATGTGTATGATTGACTCAGATAACTCTCTCTTGTATGAAGCTAGCTTACTATCATCAAAGCATAAGTCACCTAAAAATCAAAATGTTTAAAAGTGGCTTAAATTTTTAATTGCATCCTATTCACCCCCCCCCCCCCCCCTCTAGGATTCGATCTTGGTCTTTCAATAAAAATTTAAGCCACTTTTAAACATTTTGATTTTTAGGTGACTTATGCTTTGATGATAGTAAGCTAGCTTCATACAAGAGAGAGTTATCTGAGTCAATCATACACATTCAAAAGACAAACACATCTTTTAATCAAGCACATACCCAATTAAGAGTTCAACAATCATGAAAAGGAAAGTAACCACAAATCACCATAACACAATAAGACCAAGATCGAATCCTAGAGGGGGGGGGGTGAATAGGATGCAATTAAAAATTTAAGCCACTTTTAAACATTTTGATTTTTAGGTGACTTATGCTTTGATGATAGTAAGCTAGCTTCATACAAGAGAGAGTTATCTGAGTCAATCATACACATTCAAAAGACAAACACATCTTTTAATCAAGCACATACCCAATTAAGAGTTCAACAATCATGAAAAGGAAAGTAACCACAAATCACCATAACACAATCAAATATAGTGGTTCGGCCAAGATGCCTACATCCACTCCCGGTAACCTTACCGGATTTCACTAGTCAATTCAAGGTTTAGGATCACCTCTAACCTTACAACCACATCATTATGCTTTTCAAGGTTAAGCATGAACCTTTACAACACTATATGTGCTTTTCAAGGCTAAGCACCAACCATTACAACATTGATTTTTCTCTTAAGTGAAATGCCTATTTGTGCATGGGTAAGAGAACAAGTAAAACACAGTGGTTTGCCTCTAGATAGGCTGAATAGACAATGATAATGTTTATGACTAATGCATGAACTAGAAAATTCACTTTCTCTTTTTAAAAGGATGAAACTTCAATTAATGCAAAGGATGATGATCAAATGTAAGAGAAAGAGTTGCATTACTCAACACATGGTTTGTCAAAAGTTCAAACTTAAAACAATTAGTTTTGAAAGTTAATGTTCAAAAACACATGTGAATGAGGAGACTTATGTTGATTTCATAATGCAAATACTTTTCAAAGATCAAGGCATGTTATGAAAAGAAACAACATCTTTAGAAAAGGCCTAACACTTTGATCATGCTCAGGAAAACAAAGATTAAAGGTCTAAGCATGAAAAGAGATAGAGATTTAGAAAGCACACCCATTTTAAAGGTCCAAGATTGAAAGGTTGAAAATGCTTCCATGATCCCTTTTGAAAAGCTCTTGTAAAGTTCCTCTCCTTTGGGCTCAGATGATCTCAAAAATTCAGCAAACTTTCCCAAAGAGAAGGTCACTTTTTATAGAAAAAGTGTTCCCAACGGATAGCTATCGGCTCGCCGAGAACTTGGTGTCGGTCAGCCGATAGCCTAACGGTCATACGCAACGGCTATATTTTTGAAAAATTTGCTGACCAAGAAACACTTGTCGGTTTGACCGACAGCATCGGTCGACCGACCTTGGAACCGACTTAGGAACCGATAAAGCAAAAAGTCCAAAAATGAAGCTTTCTGATATTGGGACCGATGAACTCTCGGTCCAGAGTTTTAAGCACTATCGGTTGACCGATAGGAGCCGAGGATCTGACCGACAGAGAAGATCTAAAAGTTGAAGCTCTCTGGAACTGGAACCGACAGTCTATCGGCTGGGCTCGGTTCTAGTGTCGGCTGACCGATGAGAGCCGACAGAGGGACCGACAGAAAGTGGAAGCAGAAAACAAAAAGATCTGAAGATTTTTCCAAGTAAAAACAAAGTTTATGAAAGAAAGATATGCAAGAGAAACCTAAGAAGGAGAACATGAATGAGAGAGAGATCAAGATGAGACAATGAATGCATCCAATCAAATTGCAACAAAATAAACACTCTAACAGCCGCCTCTAAGCCTGAAAAGGAAGAGCAAACAGTCAGAGGACCCTGGCCTGGGCGGCGCAAGGCTCTCCGATGCCTAAGTCAGTAAGTGAACTGGAATAAAGGAAGGAGAGGAAGAAGAGAGACAGAGTAACGACTCTCAAATATGGGTTGCGTACCTTGCATGTGAAAATGAGATCCTATTTATAAAGGATTCATGAGGATATTTTGGATGATATTTTGGAGTGGGCTCCACGATGTGATAAGGAAGTCTCTATCAGCCCACAAAGTAATCAATACGGTCCATATCAGCCCACAAAGTAATAAATGCTAGTCGGATCAGCCCACATTGCATTTAATGCATGTCATGTTGGGCCAGATCCTGTTGGAGGCCTTTGGCGGTAGAGGTACCATTGGATCCATCCTCGGGCCTTATATTGATGTGGCTTCAACCGCTGGATGTCGCCCTGTCAGCGATCTAGTGAAGATTGTGGACGGCTGATGTCGCATCTGTCCCACTGGCTCTCGCCCCTATTCTGCCACGTGTCTGATAACGTGGCGGGCATAGGGCGCGAGTGGGGATTCTTCTTTGCTTCGGCTTTCGTCCCGGCTCTTTTGGCCGGGGTCCTCAGCTCATTTGGCTGAGGTCATGCTCCTCAGCCGAAATGGGCCCCTGGTAGCCGAGTTCGGCGCTAGCAGCCAGCGTCTGTCTGGTTTCGGCTGAGGCCTCTGTCTCGGTAGCCGAGGTGAGTATGGATGCCATGTGGATGGCACGTGGATGGCACGTGAGAATGCTTAGTCCCATCTTATAGCCGTGATTAGCATAACCCTGGAGATTTGAAAATCTCCCCACACATTGAGAATAGATGGTTTGCTTAAATGGAGATGTAAACACTTGTTACCTTTGTATAAGAAAACTATGGATTTGTATCTGCAATTGCTTTAAACAATCTCACTTTCTTTGACGAGATGAAGGGGACATGGTCACATCTAAATCCTAGGCGTAGTGTGTTTTTTAGGTAGATTCTTGGCATTAAGAGGAGTTGCTAAGTCAATTGGGAACCCCACCTCTAAAGCAGTCGCCAGGATGAATCGATTCCTAGGTATGTTGTGGAAGCAGGGAAAGGATCGTACCCAGGTATGCTGCTCTTCCTACGTGTGCTGGCATTTCTTTCCACTTGTGCGGGCTCTCATGAGTCCCAATCCCCTGGGAGGCCCGGAAACACAGCTCACCTCAGCATATAAAGCTACTCTTCTGAGTCATTTAGAAAATAAGTTAGGCCAATGCCCGTAACTGTGCTTGGTCCTTATGCCCTAAAACTAAATGTGTGTCATTGGATTTTCTTTAGCCTAGTCCATGTGCTAACCCTAGTCACAAATCTGCCACAAGTTTTCCCTTGTAGCAAGTGCCCAACAATTTATTGATGGGCTGGGGCAGGATTGAGTTGAGGTGCAACTAGGAATGTAAACTATTTGGGTGCACACTAGGCCCAAATAAGTTTTGAAAATCCATACGCTACTGGAGGATCCATTACAAACTATGCCCTGCTTAAAAAAATATGAATTAAAAATAGGGGGCTTTGGCCGGAGGTCCCTCATAACATAACTTTGTTGCAAACAGTAAAAAAAAAAGTCATGCAGCCAAAGCTCATTCTCACACTTATTCATACCTGAAATGTCCAATTTGCATCTTCCTTCATTGTCGCCTTGCTCATATAATGCCAGCGAATAAGAAAATACGACAATGAATGGGCGGTCTCAACTCTCTGTGTTACAACTTTCGAAGGACCACCGAAACTTGTAGTGCTACAATGCACCAAAAGGATGATGTGATGTTGACTTGAAACGGAGTGCAGAGAAAAAAGTTGAAAAGATGTTCTGCCTTTCCTCTAGCTACTTAGCTATTACTCCACCTATGCCTTAGCTATCTCTTCTTCTTGATTTTCCAAGATGGGTGGGCTCTAGCTCAAAGAGTTGTGATATTAGAAATGGAGTAGACTTGTCGGAGAAGGAGGCCGTCCACACGATCGTTTTCCCTTGGTTGGCCACCTGAGTTCTTGATTTGCAGGATCGCCGGACCTCCTGCGTGTCGCCGGAGAAGGAGGATTTCCACCGGATGCCGCACCGTGCCATCGCCTGACTCGAGGAATGAGAAAGCAACAAAGTTGCTGGTTTTTCCGTTACCACCTGGTTTTTAGGAGGAAGAAGATGAAAAGAGATCTTCCACCTGGTTTTTCCGTTACCCCCCATCTCTCTCTCTCTACAACTTCTCATTTGTCTTCCTTTTCTTGTTTTTCTTCTTCTATTTTTGTGGGGTTGATGAAAATTAATTCATCTTCTTCTTCATTGGTTTTTGTTAATTTGTGGTGGTGATGGAGGTGGGATATTCATTGGGGTTTTGATCTGCAGCCGCTCCTGCTGCTGTTTGTCACCGTTCATTGCCGGACGTTAACTATTCCCATCGCCGAATGTTGATTTTTTCAAATTTATCTTAGTCTTTGAAAAATTTATCTTCGTTTTTGGCAAATATATCTGAGTTTCTAATAAATTTATCTGAGTTTTTGATAAATTTATCTGAGTTTTTGTGAAATTTATCTGAATTTTCGTCAAATTTATCTGAGTTCTGGACAAATCTATCTGACTTTTTGGCTATTTATCTGAGTTCTGAAATAAATTTATCTGAGTTCTAAACAAATCTATCTGATTTTTTGTCAAATTTATTTGAATTTTTGAAAAATATAGCTGGGTATTCTGACAAATTTATCTCCATTTTGAAATTTTAATTGAGTTTTTGAATAAGTATTTCTGTATTTTTGGCAAATTTTTTTGTATTTTCTTAGACCTCGAGTTCTTCTTCTTCTTCGATTTCAAGTTTTTGTAACCAGAACCGAACAACATCCTGCTGCCTTCTCCTTTGGCTTCCCCTCTGGTCAAGATGGCGCAGCGGCGGTGGCGACTGCGTGGCTGTTTGGCTACGTTCCTCCGTAGGCGGCCCTCTTCTCCGGTACGCAATGAACGGCGGTAGCGCAGGACCCAATTCTAATTTGAAGATCAGACCCTTGATCCAGCAAACAAACCAGCAACAAACCAAAACCTAAAATCGATGATTTTGAAAAATAAAACTACATCATCTGAATCTACAGACGATCTCTAATGACCTAAAATCGAGGCTAACTAAGCGTGACCGTTGCTAACTAATCGTGATACGTTGAGGGACCACCTCATTACATCGTGCGTCAGTTACAGGGGCAAGTTAGTTCTAAAAAATGCAAACGTGTAGGTACAGGGACCTAAGGCTGTAAAGAGTCTAACTGAGTAAACTATAGGCTTTAAAAAGTCTTTCCTTAGACCGGAGGCTGGAAACATTCAACTCGAGGGACCTTTCACTAATTTTGTCTTAAAAATAACAAAAAAAAAAAAAATACTCTCGTTTTAATTAAAATGTTAAACCATCCATTTCCTAGAAAAGGTACTCCATACCTGAAAAGCGACCCATATCACACCTGCGCTCTCTCTCTCTCTTTCTCTCTCTCTGTCGCGGTTGTGGACTCTTACTAGTTTAAGCTTAAGCATCAAAGGGTACCCTATTTATATTTGGTCCTATACTGTTTTCAGGCCACACGTTGAGACACTGACGTGTAAATATTACAACCAAAATTTCCGTGCATTGTACATATATAGAGTTTGCAACGTGTTCATCAAATTATTGGCCAACTATCAGTCCATCTAAAGTACGTAGAATAGATGAAGTTCTCTCACATCCCAAATCACAAGTAACCATGGAAATGTTTGACTTGTGCCGTGCATTTGCCCCCGTATGAGCTCTTCCTACGCTCCCTACCATTGGTAAGAATCTTTCAAAAATATCCATCTTGTTCCATTTTCTTTGACTAGCGGTAACCCGTGCCAACGGCACGATAAAAATATTTTCGTAAATTAATTTATTTGAATTTAGAGTTTACGACTTTATAGGATTTAGTATTTTTAGAATTTCTAATTTAGGTTAATATTTTTTTATTTATGTTTAATATATATGATTTATGCTTTAATGTTTAGGGTTTTTAGTATTTTGTTTTATTAACTTTTATAATTTAAGAGTTTACACTCCAAATTTCAAAAAAAAATTATTTTTTTAATGTTCTTAACTTATAATTTTTTTTAACACTCTGGCCAAACAAATCGGACCCGGCTTCCCTATTTTTTTATTTTTCGAATTTTAGTTCTTTGAGAAAAATAATGAGATGAATAGTAAAATAGGGTCCACAAAAAAATGTGATGGACGACTGAGATTGAGATTAACAGAAAAAATAAACCCATCAGCCCCTCCACGCCCCCTCTCCCTCATCCATTTTCTCTCTCTTACTTTCCCCTCTCTCTCTCTCCCCTCTGTCTTCCACCTGCAGTCAACTATCATCCCTCTTTCTTTCTTGATGGCAAAAGTTGTAATTATGTTCAACTTTTAATCCCTTTTAGCCACAGTGCCACGTAGGACATTTTTTGAAACAGTAAAAGGCTGTCCTGGAATATATAATAGATGATTTTCCATAATCAAGAAAGGTTTTCTTTTTGTTAGTTTTGCATCTTTGTCGGGAGATTTGGATGGGGTTTAAGGTATTGATGGCGTTAAGAAAAATGTGCACATATGGGCTCCACTTAATTTGCGCCTTTATGATATTTTGGATTCCCTTGCTTACGAAAAACTCAGATCAAATCTTTCTAATCTAACAAATTGAGTTTTCCAAGTCCCAGTAAACTTGTAATTTGGACAAGACATTTTATTTCTATGTGAAGAAAAAGGCAATATAATGAAAGTTTAGCATGCCTCATTTTGCTATTACGTACTGACCACTAATCACAATGGCTAGTCTTAGTGTCTATGCATGCTGGCTATGGTTACCATAAAGTCTCAGAACTCTAGGTGCTAATTAGTGTGGTTAATTATTTTGTTAGTTAGTTAAGCTCATTTAGAAGTTTTCGTTGAGGTCCGAGTTCTTTTAAGTATAGTACGGGGTAGTTTGTGATTTTTAAAATGTTTGGAGTCTTTTTGGTAATTTAACATTTTTGAGATTTAGTCACTGTTTGGTAGATTATTTAATTTCATAAACTTTGTTATTAAGCATCATTAATTCAATCCGGACCCTTGAATGACCTCAAAATGAGACCCGAATATCAATTAGTTCAAGTGGGCCAAAATGCAAATCACCCAAAAATATCGCTGTTTACAACCGACTCATATCCCTCTCTCTTCTTTCTTTCTTTTAAATTTAGTAGTGTATATCTTTTGTACCAGAACCTAGGTTTAGATTGGTCCTGATGTTTATAAAATTTATATGTTTTATCTTTTGGAACTTGAATATATATATATATATAATGAAATTAAATCCATACTTGCTTTGATATTCCTACAAATTTAATATTGTGTGTACCGGACAAGTCCCGTTGATTATTTATTAATGAGGCTCAACTATACAATCCTCACAGCGGACTTCGATCCTTGGGCATTAAGGGCAAAAATTTTTAATTAGCCCTAAAATTCACACCCCGGATCCGATTTATTCTCTAATTGGGTTTGGGGCCGTGACACATTATGCTCTGAAGAGACAGAGACTGTAGGCCCGGGAAGAGTTCGTCATCTGAGATAGGAGGAACAAAGCTTGAAGAGACTGGAGAAGAAACCCACTGCAACTTGACGAATTTGAATTGGGTCCTCAGAAATTATTCCATTCATAGAAATGTTATCTATTTTGTTGAAGTTGCCTCTAACCTTGGCAGAGATGTGGAAGAAATTGGTATTTCGGTCACCATCTCTGAGCCATTTTACTTTCGATTTTCATTTCCCGTGAAGCTCTTCTGCCTGAAGCCAATTGTGCAATGAAGTCTTTGTTGTAGCTAGATCACTTTGATTCTGGTCGGTGGGATCCGAATCATAAGTCAACTGAGATTGGAGTAGCGCAGATTCAGCTGCTACTATGTTGGACTTGAGATGACCAAATGTTTGCTTATTCCAAGACTTTAAGCAAGTCTTCAGCCTTTTCAACTTTTGGGCAAGCACGAACTGGGGGTTCCCTTCACAAGGAAGGTTCTAACTTGAGGCAACAGTTGCAAGGAAAGAGGAGTGGTGAACCCACATTTTTCTCAAATTCGAAGGGAATATTAGAACCAGAGAAAGCCTCCGGCCATTTAGTATTACAGAGGGCCCTATCTAGACGGCCAGCCACATAAGAAGTCCCTCTTCTATATATTGCTATCAGCGGCACGCTCTCAATCATCTATACTATTGCAAGGGTCGTGCGCCATCAAAAGATTACAAGCAATCAATTAATGAATTTTCAATCATTTACATCTGTAGTAGGCATTGTGGCACATTTAACGATCATAACTAACCAATCAATTTATTAATTAATTATGGATGAATATGTTGACAAGCGATCAATCTAGCATGGGCCCTACTTTAATTTGAGTGAGATTCAATTCTTAGTCGTAAATGAGTAAGTAGTTTGGAATCATTATGGTGAGGCATATTATTTTTGTATATTAACTATCCTTAAAGTTTTTGAAAAGTTATGTCTTTAAAAGCATTAAGTTATTTTTGAATAGGAAATTTTTTTATATATTATTAAAAATTATGAATACATAAATAAAATTTAAAATGATAAGCAAAAAAACTTGTAAATATAAAAATATTATCGATCCCCACTAAAAAGAGTTTGATTATCCAGCTGCTAGTCAACTATTGGTTGCCCTCACTTAAAGAAAATCGTGGCTCCGCCACTGATGAGCAGGCTAAACTAAGCTTTTTAGCAATTATTTGGGCAAATCATGACCAACTAATTTAAGTATTCTTTATTCTAGCCAGACTGGGCTTTCGGCTTCCTATAATTTAATCCAAGCCCGGCGAAGATTTTAAATGGGTGCATATTATATACCCAGGTGCGGCCCAAAGTTGGCTGGCCCTGAACTAGGCACTGGCAGTCTCAGCTCAAGGGCACCCCTATACAATAATAGCATGCATATACCAAGCTCAAACCCCTCCTAGTTATCAAACGGGATAAATATGTCAATCCTAGCCCACCTTGAAAGTTAAAAATGCGTCAACTTGAACTTGGAATTAGCAGATAAAATTTAAATTTGGTTGACGGGTATGATCAAGAAATAGGTATTACCACCCTCAGTCAATACTAAGTGGATTGAGCAAATCTCAATAAAAACTGTCACTAGGTCAAATTCCAGACAAGTTTTTCTTTTTTTGTCTTTTCTTCTTTCTTTGTTCTTTTTAACCTTTTGACTCATATATTCAAGTGTTATTCCTTAATTTTATTGCTTGAAGATCTCCAATGAGAATAAACCTCCAATGAGTCAAAAGGTATATAACTTTGCAATAACTTTTTTGGAATTCTAATCAGCCGATAATTTCTCGAGCCAGACCATGATTCCTTGTTTTCTAATCACGAGAATGATGAGCATGCAATATAACAACACTTTGTAACGGTGTGATAACCAATACAGCCCGTAATATTGTTCATACATGCATATTCGATGGGGTTGTCTGTAAATGTTATTTACAAATGATATACGTGTGAAACACATTATCATATTTATTAAAATCACCATTTTCACATGAGTAAATAAGTGGATCCAACAAATCTATATGTATTTGAATTTTTTAAATATTTCTTTCACAAGTTTTCAAAATCTTTGAAGAACTCTATATCTTGATGTTTACCATTAATACAATCATGAATTGGGGACCTATAGAAGTCCAAAAAATTAGGTCTATATATTGTAATTGTTTTTATAAATTACTCAAGATTTATGAAGATTTAAAACAATCAGCTTCAAGGTCTTGGAGTTAATTATTCAATTAACACACTCAACGGTTTGAATTTAAAATATAGGGCCCATTGGAAAGAGAAAAAAAATTAAGGTCTTTGATGGACCCTATATGAGAAAAAATCACCACATAAAACCTATACCAATGTTTTTTTTTTTTCTTTTTTCTTTTCTTTTCCGAAAGAGACTCATTAATCATTTTCACACCTATGGGGTGCCAAAAAAGGGCCCTTTTCCAGCCACATGAGTAAATCGGCCAAACAAATGTAACAACAAAAAGTCTACACAGCCCGGTTTTTTTGGCCGGCCTGCGTGACTGACCCTAGCTGGACGCTGGGATCTCATTTGTGAGATCCCAGCGTCCAGCTAGGGTCAGTCACACAGGCCGGCCAAAAAATCCGGGCTGTGTAGAACGGCTCATGTGACAAATGTGAAATGGTTAAGGATTAATAGGTATACAAATCATTTAAATCTACAACTGAACCTTAAACAAAGACGTACGCCTGTCACCATTCCGGCCAATATTACGGTAGGTAATGAATGAAATCATTTCATATGAATCCTTCTAGGCTCACTATGTAGATAATGAATGAAATCAATTCATGTGTATCCTTCTGGGCTGAAAAGACAAGGGGACGAAACTCAGTAGATTTAAGATAAAATGAAATCTTCTCCTCTGGTGCATCCAACTTAAAAACATATAATGGAGTTGCTACAATACACCAAAAACTGAAATCAGAGACTGGTTTGTTGAGGGTGGTAGCCGTTTCCAATAATAGGCAGTTCCAATTTGCTGTTTTTGGTCTACAGAAGCGCTGACCTATTTAGAATGGTAAACATTGTAAAGGATCATTTTTAGCTTTTCAGCAGCAGAATTTGATAAATTTGATGTAAACAAAAAATATAGAAGAGAAGAGAAGAATGAGAGAGTGACGTGAGGAGAGATGTATTGTGGAAGCATATTTTTCATTCAATATTACAACCCATATATAGGAATACATATGAGAATATCACGTCAACTAAATCAATGTAAATTAACGTAATACTCAGGAATTAATGTGATCAATCCCGTAATACATTCAATTCCTGATTTTCCTCCATTCCATTCAAATCTTCAAAATCAATCAGTTAATGATTCAATCCCTGATTTTCCTCCATTCCATTCAAATCTTCAACACCTCCCCTCAAGTTGGTACATGTATATATGGTCAAACATGCCCAACTTGTCCAAAACTCAAGAGAAAATTTGATTCGATACCGCTTTGCAAGGATGTCGGCCAACTGATCTTCTGATTTAATTTTAGGCAGCTGTAACATTTTCCCATCCAATTTTTCCTTAATGAAAAAACGGTCTATTTCAACATGTTTTGTGCGATCATGTTGAACAGGATTATGAGCTATATCACGAGCCGCTTTATTGTCACAATATAACTGAATTGGTTGGCTTAGGGGATAACCCAAGTCGTGTAAGAGGAATTTCAGCCACAGATCTTCACATAGGCCAAGAGCCAAACTTCGGAATTCCGCTTCTGCACTTGAACGGGCTACAACATTCTGCTTCTTGCTCCTCCACGTTACAAGATTGCCACCTACAAAAGTAAAATAACCAGAAGTTGATCTTCGATCTTCTATTGCTCCAGCCCAATCAGCATCTGTATACACATCTATATTATGAGGACATGAATTTTTTTTAACAAAATTCCCTTTCCAAGTGTGGACTTTAAGTACCTCAAAATTCGTATGACTGCATCCATACGGTGTTCTCCGGGATTATGCATAAATTGGCTGACCATGCTTAATGCATAAGCAAGGTCAGGCCTTGTGTGTGCTAAGTACATCAATCTGCCTACCAATCTTTGATATTTCTTTTTTTTCGATGGGTACCTGATTTGGTTCAATACTCAACTTCAGGCCAGCCTCCATTGGTGAATCACTTGGTCGACAAGCCGACATGCCTACTTCATGTAAAAGATCGATGACATATTTCCTCTGTGACAAAAAAATGCCTTTCGTAGAGCGAGATACTTCGATTCCAAGAAAGTATTTTAAGGATCCAAGATCTTTCATTTTGAATTCTCTAGACAGATATTTTTGTAGGGCCTTTATTTCTGTTGGATCGTTCCCTGTGACTATCGTGTCATCCACATATATGATGAGAGTTGTTATCTTACAATTTTTTTTATTTTTTATTAGAAATAATGTGTGATATGAGTTGCTCTGTTTATATCCAAACAGCTTCATGGATTTTGTGAACCTTCCAAACCACGCTCTTGGAGATTGCTTGAGCCCATATAATGATTTTTTCAACCTGCACACCTTTTGTTTATGCTTTTTCGGAACCATGCACCCTGGTGGTAGTTCCATGTACACTTCTTCAGACAGCTCGCCATGCAGAAAAGCATTTTTAACGTCGAATTGCTTGTAATGGCCAATCTAAATGAGCTGCCAAGGCACAACAATACGTGAATTGTATTAATTTTGGCAACCGGTGCAAAAGTCTCTATGTAGTCAATCCCATAAGTTTGAGAATACCCTTTTGCCACTAATCTTGCTTTGAAGCGTTCTATTGAACCATCAGCTTTATACTTTACTGCATAAATCCAGCGACATCCAACGGGCTTCTTTCCTGGAGGACACTCCACGTACAAGTTCCCAAGTTCCATTCTTCTTCAAGGACATCATCTCCTCATTCATAGCATCTCTCCATCTTGGATCATCTAAAGCCTCATGCACACTGTTAGGAATAGCTACAGCAGATAATTGATTTACAAATGATTTATTTGATTATGACAAACAATGGTTAGACACATAATGACTCATGGGGTATTTTATGCTACTAGAGATTTCGGGTTCATAGGTGGGCTTTGGAATACCTCTAGTATGACATGGTGGTAGCTCTCTTTTGGATGAGTCGGGCACTAGCTCATGAACTTCCTCCGTAGCAGTCGATTGGGGTGGTATATCTGACTAGATATATATGGAGCTTGAGTATCCTTGGGTTTGGACTGAGGTAGAGTCACACCTTCCTACCCTGCTTGTGGTTCCCTCATTTCTAAATGATTTAGATCATCTGAGTGTGTTGGATCTTCGAGAGACTCCTGGGCTCCAGTGTCTCCAGATGACTCATGGGCTATTTGATAATCATAATCCAGAGTCTGAATTTCATCCAAAATTTGAATTTCTTCCTTGTTCCCTTCCTGAAATTTAGTCTTGGGTGCAAAGTACATTACATCTTCATGAAAAACGACATCCATAGTGATGTACATTTTACTGGATGGAGGGTGATAACACCGGTACCCTTTTGGGTGAGTTGCATACCCCACAAATACACATTTCAATGCGTGAGAAGCCAGCTTGGTGCGTTGATGTGGAGGAAGGTGAACAAATGCAATGCGGCCAAAGACATGAGGAGATAGATTTGGAATAGGTGGGGGCAGTAATACAATCAGAGAGTGCTTGTAATGGTGTTCGAAACTTAAGAGAACTGGAGGGTACCCGATTAATTAAATATGCTGCCGTAGTAAGAGCTTCACCCCAATATGGTAGTGGCATATGAGAACCTATCAGTAATGCACGAACCACCTCCAACAATTGTCGATTTTTACGCTCGGCAACTCCATTCTGTTGAGGAGTATTGGGGCAGCTAGTTTGATGAACCATACCCTGTAATTCCAAATATTGTTTCAAGTCCAAACTTTGATACTCCCCACCATTGTCACTCCTAAGTACTTGAACTTTAGCATTGTACTGGAGTTGAATCATTTTGTGAAAGGTTTTAAACAACAGGCTAACTTCACTTTTGGTCTTCATCAAGCACACCCATGTCAACCTGGTGCAATCATCAATAAATGTAACAAACCAACGTGATTTGCCTAAAGTATTAACTTTAGATGGACCCCAGACATCCGAATTGATAACCATAAAAGGAGTAGGACTTTTATTCAAAACTAATGGAAATGAAGTACGGTGACTCTTTGCAAGCTCACAAACATCACATTGAAAATTAGAAACATCAGTCTTTGCAAATAAGCTCGGAAATAACATCTTTAAATAACCAAATGACGTGTGCCCCAAGCGTCGATGCCATAACCATATTGATGTCTTAGATTTCTCCTCTGTAGTGCTGCTGACTATCAACGATTGATGTAGCTTCTCCGAACTCTTTGATTCCAAGTCTAAGTAATACAGCTGTCCTCGCCTAATACCACACCCAATCGTCTGCTTTGTTTGGATATCCTTAAAGACACAAGAATTAGGACAAAAAAGGACAACACAAGACAAAGAGGAGGTTATTTGTGAGACTGACAACAAATTATAATTTAAGGAAGGAACAACTAAAACAGTATTTAAGTTCAACGCATTACTCAAATTTACAGAACCTTCACCTATCACGGGAATTGATACGCCATTAGTTGTGGACACATTATTTTGTGAGGATGGATTAAGTTGAGAGACTTGGCCAAAATCAAATGTCATGTGTTCGGTAGCCCTTGAGTCAATTATCCATGTGCTATTAATAATAGGTGTAGAAATGCTTAAAGACTTACCATCATCAGTTGTTGTTGCCGCCATTGCAATTGATTTTTCAGCACCATCCTCTGTTTTCGTCTCAGTAATGTCGGCAATAGATATTCTTTTTGAGTTCTTCCGTGGTGCACAATTTGGATCTTACCAATCCGGGTACCCGACAAGCTCAAAATAGCGGCTTTTTTTTTATGTCCAGTCTGATTGCAATGTGCGCACTTGAGGCTGGATTTGTCAATTCCATCTACAGTCTTTGAGTGTTTTGTCTTATTTCGTCCTTGCCAATTTTGGTTAGAACGATGGTGAGCTACTATGGCTGACGCTTCAGAGTTTTCATATTCCCCTTTGAGGGTTGATTTTCGAACCACTTCTCGACGTACTAGAGCATTGCACCCTTCCAAATCAGGTATTGTTTCCTTACGTAAAATCTCTCCTCGGACTTATTCAAAGACATCATCCAACCCCGCAAGGAATATGTGCACTCTCAATCATTCAATGGAGTTCCGGTATGCCTTGATGTCATCCGGGTCCTTCATGATTACCTTATCACGATGATCCAATTCCTGAAAAACTTGAGTAAGTTCACCATAATATTCAGACAATGACTTACCATTCTGTTTTGCAGTAAAAGCCTTGTGATTCAGATTGAAAACGTGCATCTCATCACTTCCATCGTAGAAAGACTTTGAGAGTGCACTCCAAATTTCATGAGCAGTTGGTATGCATAAGTAACGTCTCATAATCTCCAGACTCATGGACATCAGCATCCATCTTTTCACCTTTTGATTCTCAGCATACCATTTTTCATATCCACTGTCAGATTCTGCAGGTTGCTTCGTTTTGTCACGAATATAGGTGTCGCGACCCCGGACCGGGATTAGGGAAAAAGCCAAGTCCGGGATCGGGACGCTAATGATGCTGCGCCACGTGCATCTTTTTGGCTAAACCGCACACGGAATTAAAAGAACATTTATCCGTGCACGTGATTTTCCACAGGGTTCCGCGGTGAGGATTATCTTTACACATCATCTCACATATAACCATATCAAATACATTCTTAAGATTGCGGAAGCGTGTAGCAAATCATAATAATGTTATTCCGTCCCATAAACGAGATTGACCTATGATTAATATGACAAGATATCAGAATGAGCAATGATCATAAGCATAATTCCCCAAAAATAAAGTTAAGTGTATTTACAAAAGATCAGTTGATTAATGCCCCAAAATAACGGTCAACGAAGACCATATAACCAAATGAAACCCAGAATAAAGTATCACAAGTTCCCCAAAATGTGTCGTTCTCAAGGCAAGGCCGAATGTCTAAATGACATCGTCGGCTTGCCATTCAATCACTCGCTGCGGTTCACCGACCGCCTCCTCAGGCTCCTCCTCAATGGCAATAAGCTCGAGACCTGAGTACCAAAATAAATGGATCAGACACGACGGTCTGGCAGGTGGGTGAAAAGATACAACAATAATAAAACAATGATACTATGCAAGAGTTTAGAAAACCTGTGTATGAATAATGAATTTCATAAAAGATAATGCATCATTTGTTAAATAGCAACATGAACGATATGAAACAGTAGAGGTACCAAGGATAAGGAACTGTCAAGATGGCAACCACACAAAGCTACATCCTCTCTCACCGAAGTGAAGAGAGCGTATACCCTTACAGGATCATTGACCTCAGTCACACAAGGTGAGGAGGCACAATGATAAATACTATAATATACATATATATATACTCTGCGGGACCACGGTAGCGAACCAGGTAAAAACTCTGCACATTCCAGACTGCAGCTGAATATCAGGAGGGGAAGGAACCCCAAGTCGGTGGATCAAACCGACGAGGTCGTCCAAGCTCAGTGGTGCCGGCTCATAGGTCAAATACGATAAATCAAATCATATGCATAGTAAGAAACGGGGTGCCAAGAAGCACAAAATACACATCCATCTCAAGTCAACATATACAGGTTAGCAAAAGCTAAGCACATCTCTTCTAGTACTCTCGAAACAGTCTAGTCATATCATGTGGTTTGAAATCTCAAAATAGGAGTTTAGTTGAAAATCGAATACATATAGTTTCCCATACCTTTACAGGCTAACAATGGGGTTTTTAGAATTGAATCAGTGTGAATAGGGTCCCGTATGTTGATCATGATGTAATTTGGTACTCTTTAAGAGTTAGGGACATTCCGGGTCCTTATACACATTGGTCAATCTAGAAAATCTCATGGAATCTCCATGATGAGGTTCATCCTTCCTCCGGACTTCAGGCAATGCCTTACAAGTCCTTAAATAATATTGGGGCTCCAAACAATACCCCCCCACTACAACCCATCACAATTTGCCCAATTCTTTCATGGGTTTAAATGCATCATTACAGGTTCAATGTCTTCAAATAAGAAGAGAAGGGATAGAGCTGAACTGGACTTGAGTATGGGCTCGAAATGAATCTGGAGAACAGTCCCCCAATTCCCTTTATTTTGCAGTTCATCTCATTTCAGTCCGATTGATCGGACTCATTGACCGATCGATCGGTCCTGAAACGTTCTCAATTATTTACAGTCCGATCGATCGGACCTGATGGGCGATTGATCGGACAGCGACGAATCTCAGCCCATTTGATTGAATTCCTCTTTTGTCCAACCCTTATCCATTTCCTTTCTTTCCCTTTCTTCCAAACATAACTTCATGAATATTTAGGCCCTTCCTTGACCTCATCTCATCAAATCATCATTCAAAATCAATAGTACCAAACTATCAAGCATGATAAACCATTAAAACCTATTAATGAAGATAAGTCAAGATTTTGCATAAAACATGATAAACACATTTGAATCATTTCATCCACTTGCCTTAGGTCCAATGCAAATCAAATTGAGCTCTAATCACCTCTCAAGCCCACATTCAAACACCTATACAAAAACCCCCAAATCCAACCCTAGAAATCAAAATCCAAGCAAAACAAAACGAAATCTCCCAATAAACGAAATGGAGCTTCTCTAGGGCTAAACAAACAAGATTCTAAAACTTTTAGGAAGATCACTTACAAGAAAGTTTTTCAAAAAACAAAGTGTTTTCCAAAGGAAGCCTTGAAGTGGGCGGTTTCCTTTGAAAATGGTGTCAAGATGAAGCCCTTGAGACGAGGAAGAAGATTGTAGCCTCTAATTTTCCATTAGCACTAGCTTGGTGGAAAATTGAAGATGAAGAAGCAAGAAAAAGGCAAGGGAAAACCCTAGGGCTGGAAATCTCTTCTCCTTTTAGGGTTTTAGCAAAGAATGGGAGGATTAAGAGAAGAGCCCTCCTTATATAGTAAGTGGGGATGGGGCCCACAACTTAAAAGACTCCTCAGACTCAAAATATGGCTTTCGGGGCTTCAAACGACTTCGACGAAGAAGACAAAGTTGATCGGCGAAATTTTTAGTTTCCAAAAAGTATATATTTTGCACGTTTTGGTGACATTGAAATCGGTGTTCAGATTTTGGATGAAAAGTCCATTTTGCCCTCAATTTGTGAAAAGTCCGGTTTAGGGTCCTCGAATGGAAACGATGGCAACATGAAAGTTGTAGGGATTAACAAGATAAGTCCAATGGGGTAAAAACACAATTTTTGGAAATCATCGGTAAACCCCCAATCTCACACATTTCGTAACAAGAACCCCCAAAGGGTCCCATAAGTAAAAAGGCTCTCCAAATTCCCCAAAGCTATTATAAAAGCTATTCTAATCCTCAACTAATCCAAAAACCACTAAACACACTTAAAACTAAAACACAACTTAATTAACTCTGATCGAGGTCTCTCTGGTCGGGGTCTTACATCCTCCACCCCTTAGGACATTTGGTCCTCCAAATGGAAATTAAAACTCACCTCAGGTAGGAGATGTGGGTACTTCTTCTCAACTTGATCCCGTAATTCCCATGTTACTTCCTCCGGTCCATGATTCTCCCAAAGCACTTTGACCCACTGAATAGTCCGAGTTCTCAAATCTTGTTCCTTGGTGTCAATGATCTGTTTAGGCTTCTCAACGTAAGTAGCATCTTCTTGGATTTCCAACAGTTCATAACGGAGTATGTGTAGTCTGTCGGGAATGTACTTCTTCAACATAGACACATGAAAAACATTGTGTACACCGGAAAGTTCAGGTGGTAAGGCTAATCTGTAAGCCACATCACCAATCTTACTCACAATGTCATACGATCCAATGTACCTCCTAGATAGCTTGCCTTTCTGTTCAAACCTCAAAGTTCCACGAGTGGGTGACACTTTCAAGAAAACCTTATCTCCTTCTTTGAACTGTAAGTCCCTTCTGTGAGAATCTGCATAGCTCTTTTGCCTACTCTGAGCCACCTTCAGACGTTCTTGGATCAACTTGACCTTGTCACTTTTCTCACTAACGATAGTCGGACCATGGAAACTGCGAGTGCCAACTTCTTCCCAACAAACAGGTGTCCTACACCTTCTGCCATACAAAGCCTCAAAAGGTGCCATACCAATACTCGAGTGGAAACTATTGTTGTAAGCGAACTCACACAGCGGTAATGCTTCATCCCACTGAGTCTTGAAATCTAACACAGAAGCTCGGAGCATATCCTCAAGCGTCTGAATTATCCTCTCTGACTGACCATCGGTCTGTGGGTGATAGGCTGTGCTGAACTGAAGCTTCGTACCCATAGACTCATGCAATGTCTTCCAAAATCTCGAGACAAATCTGCTGTCTCTATCGGATGTGATGGAAACTGGCTGTCCATGACGACTGACGATCTCTGTGACAAACAACTGTGCCAAAGGTAACATATGCATCTTCTTCCCAGTCTTCATCGGTAGGAAATGAGCTGACTTGGTGAGACGGTCCACTATGACCCAAATAGCATCATTGCCCTTACTAGTTTTTGGTAAACCCGATATGAAGTCCATGGTAATGTGCTCCCATTTCCATTCCGGAATCTCTAATGGCCGTAGTAACCCTGGAGGCTTCTAATGTTCTGCCTTGATCAACTGACATGCCATACATCTAGAGAAGAAAGCTGCTATCTCTCTTTTCATGTTATTCCACCAAAATATACCCTTCAAATTCTGGTACATCTTTGTACTGCCCGGGTGTATGGAATACTTGGTATTGTGAGCCTCAGTCATTATATCATTCCTCAAGTCCTCCAAGTTAGGCACACATAGACGGTCTCGGTAGTACAAAACTCCGTCTACGACACGAAAATCCGGACGGTCTGCTATATGCTCAAAAATCTTAGCCAACTCTGGGTCTTGCAACTGATTCTCTTTGATCTTCTGAATGAACGAAGGTTCTGACATTGCCATATTTGCCAGCATGATACCCTCTCTTAGTGGATGAAAATCTACTCCCAACTCCTCTAACTGCTATACAACATAAGTCCCTTGAAGACTTGCCATGCTCACTGACTTTCTACTCAAGGCATCTGCAACTACATTCGCTTTCCCCGGGTGGTACTTGATCGAAAAATCGTAGTCTTTGATATATTCCATCCATTTCCTCTGCCTCATGTTCAACTCCTTCTAAGAAAACAAGTACTGTAGACTACGGTGGTCGGAGTGAACCTCAAACTTCTCTCCGTAGAGGCAGTGTCTCCACATTTTCAAAGCTAAAACGAATGCTGCCAACTCAAGATCATGTGTTGCAGTAGTTCTTCTCATGGTCTTTCAACTGTCGGGATCCATATGCAACTACCTTCCCATCTTGCATTAACACGCATCCAAGTCCAACATTGGAAGCATCGGTAAGAATGGTAAAACTGCCGCTCCCATATGGCAAAGTAAGGATTGGAGCTGTAGTCAATCTCTTCTTCAGCTCTTGGAAACTAGCTTCACACTTGTCCGTCCAAGCATATGGTGCATTCTTCCTTGTCAACTTCATCAAAGGTGACGCAATCGATGAAAATCCTTGCACAAACCGCCGATAATACCCTGCCAATCCAATAAAACTCCTGATCTCTGATGCATTCTTTGGTCTGTCCCAATTCATAACTGCCTCAATCTTGGACGGGTCCACTGATAATCCTTCTTTGGAAATGATATGACCCAAAAATGTGACTTGGTCCAACCAAAATTCACACTTACTAAGTTTTGCAAACAACTGGTTCTCCCTCAAAAGTTAGAGTGCTATCCTCAAATGTTCCTCATGTTCTTCTACAGTCTTGGAATACACTAAAATGTCATCAATAAACACCACTGTAAACTGATCCAAATATTCTATAAATATCTTGTTCATCAATGCCATGAAAATTGCCGGTGCATTAGTCAAACCAAATGGCATCACTAGAAACTCATAGTGTCCATATCTTGTCCGAAAAGCTGTTTTTGGTACATCTGAATCTCTAACTCTCAACTGATGGTAGCCTGACCTCAAATCAATCTTCGAAAAGTAAGCAATTCCTTGCAACTGATCAAACAATTCATCTATCCTTAGCAATGGATATTTTTTTTATGGTCACTTGGTTCAATCTTCTATAGTCGATGCACATTCTCATAGAACCATCTTTCTTCTTCACAAACAAAACTGGTGCTCCCCACGGTGACACACTGGGTCTCACAAAACCTTTGTCCAAAAGTTCTTGCAATTGCATCTTCAACTCTCCCAATTCTGCCGGAGCCATTCTGTAAGGTGCGATAGATATCGGAGCGGTCCCCGGTAACAACTCAATAGTGAAGTCTATCTCTCTAATGGGTGGCAATCCCGGTATCTCCTCCCGGAAAACATCCAAAAATTCACAGACAATTGGGATCTCCTCCACCCCTTGGGACCGTTTATCCTCCATGATAAACGCCAAATAACCCTCACAACCACTTTTTAGAAGCCTATCAGCCTTCAACGCTGAAATAAACCCTGCACCAGAACTACTCTTCTCTCCCTGAAACAACACCCCTGCCTGGGTCTCCTCTAACTTAAAAGTTAGGGTTTTATGGAAACAATCCATCGTAGCATGGTATCCTGCTAACCAATCCATCCCTAGGATGACATCAAAATCCTGCATCTCCAATAAAATGAGATCTGCCGGTAATACTACTTCTCCTATCATGACTGGGCAACTAGGGTAAAAAGTTTTACAAACAACTTCCTTACCTAAAGGGGTAGTCACAGTCAAAATGAAACTCAACTCTCTAGCATACATATCAATCAACTTAGTAAATTTTGGAGATAGGAATGAGTGAGTAGTGCCAAGATCAAACAAAACCCTAGCCTCAAAACCACAGATGAGAAGTGTACCTTCCACTACATTGCCTTCCGCCTCTGCGTCCGCTCTATTGACAGCATAAAGTTGTGCCCTCTGTTGTGGCCTGTTCTGTCCTTGCTGTTGCCTGCCTTGTTGTGCGTTCCTATTCTGATTTTGAGGACGTTGATTCTGGTTCTAATTTTGCCCTTGCTGACGGGGTTATTGTTGTTGTTGTTGCTGTGGCCTAAACTATTGCTGAGGTGTCTGTTGCTGTAGTGGCCTTGCTTGATTCTGAACTACTAACGCATTCTGAGGTGGTGCCTGACGCTGTACTCCCTGTTGTTGTCTATTCTGTCTATCTGGCCTTGGGCAATCCCTCATCTGGTGGTCCAATGAACCACATCTAAAACATGCCCCTGTGATAGAACGACATTGGGCATTCCCATGATGTTTTCCACAATGGATACAAGCTCCTCGATTCTGTGCATTCTGCTCTTGTCTTGGCCTCTTGTTCTGATTGTTTCTTTGTTGATAGTTCTGCTGCGGGCCTTGACCCTTTCCTTGGTTCTTGACGATCTTGTTGTGGAAGTTCTCAAATTTGTATGCTCTCTTGACAGCTTCTTCAAAGGTGGCGGGTCGTACAACCCCGGTAGCATCCCTCCTAATAATTGAGTGAAGTCCTTCAAGGAACTTGGTTATCTTCTTCTCCTCTGTGTCCACTAACTCCGGTGCATACCTTGACAATCTCTCGAATTTGGTGAGGTATCCAAGGACTGTCATGTTCCCTTGTACAAGTTGCTGAAATTCTGCTGCCTTTTGCCTCTTGACATGTGTAGGTACATATTTCTCCCTAAATTGTCTCTTGAAGTTAGCCCAAGCTTCTGCATCAGCCATTGTTCTATATTCTGCCTTGATGGTCTTCCACCATATATCTGCTAAGCCCGTGAACATAGAGGCTGCAAGCTGCACTCGTTCTACACCCTTACATGTGAAGATCTCAAATATGTTCTCGGTGTGCTCAAGCTAGTCATCTGCTGCCATTGGATCCTCTGTCCCCAAGAATTCTTTCGGTCCACTCTTCCTGAACCGCTCATACAACACATTAGGATCATTCTCTCTAATGTTAACCAGACCAGGTGGTGCAACTGGGATTGGTTCCGGTCTCCTCTCTAATATCCCAAACAACTGTGCTTGCATTTGAGCTATCTCCCTAGTATGATCCTTGTCCTTCTTAAGCATCTGTTCTTGCAATCTGGTCTGTGTCTCATGCGCTTGTGCTTGGAGTCTAGCCTGGTTCTCATTTGCCTGACGTTGTTAGTCTAGCATAGCCTGCATCATCTGTTGGAATTGATTCTGCATGTTGTTATCCTGTGGTTCCTCTACAATAGGCCCTGTATTCTCACTGTTACTAGCAACAGTGATTACTATTTACTACTCGTTTGCGAGGTGGCATAACGTGGCAAAACAAATTGTTAATACATATAAATCGAGTACAGGGTGGTCACACATTGCTCACACGATTCTATCTAACGAATCCTCGCCACATACTTAAGATTTCTAGTTTCTTTTATTTGCCTGAAACATGTCCCGCTCTGATACCAATCCTGTCGCGACCCCAGACCGGGATTAGGGAAAAAGCCAAGTCCGGGATCGGGACGCTAATGATGCCACGCCACGTGCATCTTTTTGGCTAAACTGCACACGGAATTAAAAGAACATTTATCCGTGCACGTGATTTTCCACAGGGTTCCGCGGTGAGGATTATCTTTACACATCATCTCACATATAACCATATCAAATACATTCTCAAGATTGCGGAAGCGTGTAGTAAATCATAATAATGTTATTCCATCCCATAAACGAGATTGACCTATGATTAACATCACAAGATATCAGAATGAGCAATGATCATAAGCATAATTCCCCAAAAGTAAAGTTAAGTGTATTTACAAAACATCAGTTGATTAATGTCCCAAAATAACGGTCAACAAAGGCCATACAACCAAATGAAACCCAGAATAAAGTATCACAAGTTCCCCAAAATGTGTCGTTCTCAAGGTAAGGCCGAATATCTAAATGACATCATCGGCTTGCCATTCAATCACTCGCTGCGATTCACCGACCGCCTCCTCAGGCTCCTCCTCAATGGCAATAAGCTCGGGACCTGAGTACCAAATAAATGGATCAGACACGACGGTCTGGCAGGTGGGTGAAAAGATACAACAATAATAAAACAATGATACTATGCAAGAGTTTAGAAAACCTGTGTATGAATAATGAATTTCATAAAAGATAATGCATCATTTGTTAAATAGCAACATGAACGATATGAAACAGTAGAGGTACCAAGGATAAGGAACTGTCAAGATGGCAACCACACAAAGCTACATCCTCTCTCACCGAAGTGAAGAGAGCGTATACCCTTACAGGATCATTGACCTCAGTCACACAAGGTGAGGAGGGACAACGATAAATACTATAATATACATATATATATACTCTGCGGGACTACGGTAGCGATCCGGCTAAAAACTCTGCACATTCCATACTGCAGCTGACTATCAGGAGGGGAAGGAACCCCAAGTCGGTGGATCAAACCGACGAGGTCATCCAAGCTCAGTGGTGCCGACTCATAGGTCAAATACGATAAATCAAATCAT
Source organism: Litsea cubeba (assembly GCA_012931725.1). Classification (NCBI taxonomy): domain Eukaryota; kingdom Viridiplantae; phylum Streptophyta; class Magnoliopsida; order Laurales; family Lauraceae; genus Litsea; species Litsea cubeba. The sequence continues at coordinate 85,566 of WHSA01000609.1, forward strand.
ATGCATAGTAAGAAACGGGGTGCCAAGAAGCACAAAATACACATCCATCTCAAGTCAACATATACAGGCTAGCAAAAGCTAAGCACATCTCTTCTAGTACTCTCGAAACAGTCGAGTCATATCATGTGGTTTGAAATCTCAAAATAGGAGTTTGGTTGAAAATCGAATACATATAGTTTCCCATACCTCTACAGGTTAATAATGGGGTTTCTAGAATTGAATCAGTGTGAATAGGGTCCCGTATGTCGATCATGATGTAATTTGGTACTCTTTAAGAGTTAGGGACATTCCGGGTCCTTATACACATTGGTCAATTTAGAAAATCTCATGGAATCTCCATGACGAGGTTCCTCCTTCCTCCGGACTTCAGGCAATGCCTTACAAGTCCTTAAATAACATTGGGGCTCCAAACAATACCTCACCACTACAACCCATCACAATTTACCCAATTCTTTCATGGGTTTAAACGCATCATTACAGGTTCAATGTCTTCAAATAAGAAAAGAAGGGATAGAGCTGAATTGGACTTGAGTATGGGCTCGAAATGAATCTGGAGAACAGTCCCCTAATTCCCTTTATTTTGCAGTTCATCTCATTTCAGTCCGATCGATCGGACTCATTGGCGGATCGATCGGTCCTGAAACGTTATCAGTTATTTACAGTCCGATCGATCGGACCTGATGGGCGATCGATCGGACAGCGACGAGTCTCAGCCCATTTGATTGAATTCCTCTTTTGTCCAACCCGTATCCATTTCCTTTCTTTCCCCTTCTTCCAAACATAACTTCAGGAATATTTGGGCCCTTCCTTGACCTCCTCATCTCATCAAATCATCATTCAAAATCAATAGTGCCAAACTATCAAGCATGATAAACCATTAAAACCTATTAATGAAGATAAGTCAAGATTTTGCATAAAACATGATAAACATATGAGAATCATTTCATCCACTTGCCTTGGGTCCAATGCAAATCAAATTGAGCTCTAATCACCTCTCAAGCCCACAATCAAACACCTATACAAAAACCCCCAAATCCAACCCTAGAAATCAAAATCCAAGCAAAACAAAACGAAATCTCCCAATAAACGAAATGGAGCTTCTCTAGGGCTAAACAAACAAGATTCTAAAACTTTTAGGAAGATCACTTACAAGGAAGTTCTTCAAAAAACAAAGTGTTGTCCAAAGGAAGTCTTGAAGTGGGCGGTTTCCTTTGAAAATGGTGTCAAGATGAAGCCCTTGAGACGAGGAAGAAGATTGTAGCCTTTAATTTTCTATTAGCACTAGCTTGGTGGAAGATTGAAGATGAAGAAGCAAGAAAAAGGCAAGGGAAAACCCTAGGGCTGGAAATCTCTTCTCCTTTTAGGGTCTTAGCAAAGAATGGGAGGATTAAGAGAAGAGCCCTCCTTATATAGTAAGTGGGGATGGGGCCCACAACTTAAAAGACTCCTCAGACTCAAAACATGGCTTTTGGGGCTTCAAACGACTTCGACGAAGAAGACAAAGTTGATCGGCGAAATTTCTAGTTTTCAAAAAGTATATATTTTGCACGTTTTGGTGACATTGAAATCAGTGTTCAGATTTTGGATGAAAAGACCATTTTGCCCTCAATTTGTGAAAAGTCGGGTTTAGGGTCCTCAAATGGAAACGATGGCAACATGAAAGTTGTAGGGATTAACAAGATAAGTCCAATGGGGTTAAAAACTACAATTTTTGGAAATCATCGGTAAACCCCCAATCTCACACATTTCGTAACAAGAACTCCCAAAGGGTCCCCACAAGTAAAAAGGCTCTCCAATTCTTCAAAGCTATTATAAAAGCTATTCTAATCCCCAACTAATCCAAAAACCACTAAACACACTTAAAACTAAAACACAACTTAATTAACTCTGATCGAGGTCTCTCGGGTCGGGGTCTTACAATAGGAAAGTTTCTCCCTTTCAGCAATGTGCATCTCCATTAACTGAGACCACACATCATAGTTTGATTCGGTTAGGCTAATTCCGATATATAAATTACCTTTAGAATGAACAATGACAGGGGGTGTTTTTGTTCCTGACTGTTCATCCTTTTCATTACTCATCTTTCTGCAACCACACCTGAACAAACAAGATAAGAGGTGTGGGTGAATTAGTATAGGTGATTCATTGCAACATAACTCTTGAAAGTGTGTGAACCAAGCTCTGATACCATGATAAATTTGATGTAAACAAAACATATAGCAGAGAAGAGAAGAATGAGAGAGTGACGCGAGGAGAGATGTATTGTGTAAGCATATTTTTTCATTCAATATTACAACCCATATATAGGAATACATATGAGAATATCACGTCAACTAAATCAATGTAAATTAAGGTAATACTTGGGAATTAATGTGATCAATCCCGTAATACATTCAATCCCTGATTTTCCTCCATTCCATTCAAATCTTCAAAATCAATCAATTAATGATTCAATCCCTGATTTTCCTCCATTCCATTCAAATCTTCAACATAATTGGCCCTCTGACTAAAAAGGCCCCAAGTATCTCTGGTAGTGTGAGACCTTACATAGCGAGTCTTATAATCACCAAGCAGAGAAGATCCCATTGTAAAAGGACTTCACTGGTTGCAATCGCTCAAGTATTGTATTTCGCATCGATCCATGGACATTAGGGTGAGATTGGTTTTTATCAGTCTTCCAATTTATCTTTTCATTAACATTTGATATTGAAAAACAAAGTTTTATTTATTATTTTATTATTATTATTACTATTATTATTAGCAATATTATTTTGCTGAGTTGCTACATTGGAAGACCTACATATCGATCATTTGACATGTTTGTGATACTAACATACTAACACCACTCAACTATGAATGTGTGTTCGCTGAAAACAAGTATGTTTAGATGATATACTTTCATGGAGTACAGTTGTTTTTTTTTTTTTTTCATTCCATCTTGTCTAGGGCTTATTTTCCTGAATTATTAACTTGTTTCAGCCAATATAAATGAGGGTGAAATGGATGGGATCTTTTTGTTTCATCGATATGTAATTTTCTATTTAGAAAATAAGTAAATATATAACAAACCATACCCTGCTCAGCAATGCTCTAGTCTAGGTCTATTTACTGCAGAATCTTGGGTATGTCCAACAATTTCTCTCATGGTGGAACTTAGGGCACATTTGGTAACGGTAGAGGAATCTCCAATTTAGAAGATTCCTTACATCCCCTTGGGAACTAGGCTATCCTCCATGTAGATCTTTGCAAGGAGGAATCATTGCATGCCACTTTTGGATTGGTTAGTGGACACAAATTTCACCAAATCAATCCATGGGGAACCTAGACATGAAATGTGACATCGTAGCGATGTAGTCTTCTTAAATAAGATGAGCGGTTCCGATTGTGATTTAAGACTCACAGAAGTCCAAAAATCCTCATCTATTGGTCTGGAGAATTTCACAGTTTTCCTAAAATCCATGATAAATCATCAGCTGAAATTTGACCCATAGTTGTTTTTCACCTTATCAGGAGCATGAATGGATTTTAGGAACCCAAGGAAACTAAAAAAACAAAAGATAGAAAAAATTGATTGCTTGTAAAATTCATGATGGGCACATATGTTATCCAAAAGTTTTACGTTTTTACTCATGTTTTTCTCAATATCCATAATGAAATTAGGAGCTGAAAATTGGCTCTGTAGCCATTTCTAGCCTTTCAAAGAATGTGAACATTTCAAATCGCGAATTAGGGCCAATTAGGGCCCTACAGAAGTCCATAGGCATATCTAACAGTCTTAAGCTTTTCGTGAATTTAGCAAAATCTGTGATGGAACTGGTTGAGATTTGTTCCCCTAGCTTTTTTTAGCCTTCTGAAGAGGGTGAACGATTCAAAACATGATTTAGAGAGGCCCACAATAATGAAAAATTTGAAAAGTTTGACTGCAGGCACCTTTTTGCGCTTGCAACAATTTTGCTAGTACAATGGGGGTTCGGCTCTGATTAGGAAAATTTGTGAATTATGGATTTTGCTATCCATTTGATCGATCCTTGTCTACAACAAACATGGACTTTCCTTGATAGCACGGAAAATAGAGTAGGATTCCTCTCTGCATATTTTTACCAAATGCACCCTTAGTGAGTTTTCTTAGCCATTACTATCAATCCATCGCTGAGGTTTACTTTTAAAATCATTCCACCCACATTATTTATCTTCGAAGTAGTGTGTCAATGAAGTCACTTTACCATTTTCATATAGCCAGTCCTTCTTTTAGCTCAAGTGGTAAGGCATATCCGTATCCAGAGATAAAACCAGCGATAGATCGTTAAGTATGTTGGATATGGACTTGGGGTATCTAGTAACGTATGTGTTGGTGTGTGAGTAAGCACCAGAAGCAAAAAAGAAAAAATTGTAACGTTAGAGGCTTCAAAAAAAGAACCTTGTTTTTCCAGACAAGCTCAAAAAAGCCCCCATATTTTATAAGTTTACTAAGACATCCTTGATCTGATTGCCAAAATATATATAACTGTTAGTTTTTATAGACAAACTAGAAATTTCCCGTGCCTGAAGGCACAATGCACCACCGGACCTGGATATGCCTCAGACCGACCGAACCTAGGTTCCAAGCGTCTCGAAAGCAAGTCCAACCATAAAATGGATTCCACAAAAAAAAATTCAATTGATTGCCAAATGATATAATTCCATTCATTCATGAAATCTTTAACCCAATTTGCTCATCTCATCTTCTTATCTTGGTCCCATCTCATCATCAATGAAGTAGTGCTTTTAAAAAAAATGAAGGGATGGCAATACCCGTAAATAACTCAAACATGCTGACCCTTTTTGCTTTTGATGGGGATGGCTAGAACTTGTAAATTCCTCTAACTTTTAGCCCCTTTTCTTTTAAATGAAAAAGCGATAGCAATACATGTAAATAACTCTAACTTGCTGCCCCCTTTTGCAATCCCCTCTTAAATCCAAGGGTCCAAAATATCCCTTGGATTTAAGTACATAGATCCAATGGTCTAAAATGTCTCAGGATTTAAAACATGAGCTGCCATATTATATAGATGGCAAGAATATCCTTTGTTTAAGCTTAGCAAGTCTTACTAACTCAACTCAAGTTAGGGTCCCAGTGCGTGAATGGGTTGCATTGATCAACACTGGGCCCCCTACTTAAAACCTCAAATAGGAGTGTCCCTTTTTTGCGAATTCATCATTTGAGTTTGTTTTCAATTGTAAATTGGTCAAGAACAAAAAGTTCGAGAATATAAGTACCTTTTGTATAGCTTGAGTGTTAAGTTTTAGTAAAACACAAAATATAAAAGCCTTCTTGAGGTTGTGTAAAAATGTCGGAGTCTTTTGTGAACCCCATACATTATATATAAAAGTCTTAATATAATATGCCAATACATTAGTAGTTGAGTGGTATTGGCATATTGGTATCACACTAGTGTCCAAGGATTGATTCATGTGTCTTCAATTTCAAGGGCACACCCACATATATTATTATGTGGGAAATCGCCCCAGTTGGACTTAGGTCCACCTCTAAAACTGGATTAAAAATCTTGGGTCCACCTCCAAAATCTACATGAGAATTTTGGATCTGCCACCAAAACTCACATGAAAATCCTAGGTTAATTTGACCAAAAAACCCAATTACTTGTTTCGGTCCGCTCCCTTAAAAGAAAAAATCGAGTCCACCACTGTTTAGGTTGATAGTATCACTATGCCAGTGAAATAAAAACCCTCTTAATATAATATATCATCAATATGTATCTATTTATTCAGATCTCTCCCTATGTGTGTGCGCGTACATATGTGCGTGCATATGCAAGTGTGTGTGCGTGTTTGTGCTGAATGTACGTAACTTGGACAGTGGCAGACCCATAATTTTCATTTGAGGGGTGCGGGCCCAAGCAGGAAATTGTATTTTGGGAACTTAGAATTTTTATGTGGGTTTTGGGGGCAGACGGTGGATTCTTATGTAAAATTTTAAAGCATAGCTAGAGTTTTCACTATGATTTTAAAAGCGGGCCGAGGTTCAATGGGTGTGTTCGCCCCCATGTGGATGTACTTGGGCCTGCCTCTGAACTTGGACCCATACATGAATGTCAATCAAGTCCAAAAAGATTATCAGAGATCCGTTCACCTCCATAAACAAAAACCTCACACATGCCTACTCTCTTATGCACACTAATTTCAATTTGATTGTTATTTCTTCGGTAACCAACCAAGAGGGTTAGGACCCATATTAGAGACCCTATCTCTCGGAGATAAATTAGGGATTTACATGGGTCAGAACATGAACCATACCGGACCTTTAACCGAACCCGTTTCTAAATTACCTAGAGGACTAAGATCCAATTTCAAAATGGGTTGACTTCTATTTCATTATTATTTTTTTCCTAAAATAAAGAAATCATTCAACTCACAATATTGCATTAAGTCTACTACCTCCAAGACTAAATATTTAAAAAACGACCAACCAATCTTGATTTTAAGCTACAATAATAAAAAAAAACATTAAAGACTCGTATATTGGGTCCTCGGTCTATGGGTCGGGACCTAAATGGATCTAGAATTGGACCCATTTATCAATCGGCACTTACATTGGGTTCGGACCTGATCAATCCGTATATGAATCAGAACCTAAATTAGGTTCCAACCGTGGTTTTTACGGGTTGGAACTTCCGAATAATTAGAAAAATGAATATCCGTTTATATTCCTTCCTATAATGTTTGCTAGCTGCTGCAGTATAAAATTTTGTCCTCGAGATATATGTCCACTCCTAGGTTAAGAATTTGTCCTAGAAGACATAGCATCGGCTCCCGCCGGGTACCCAATTTCACTTGAATACAACCATTACCTACAAATATTGGATCAATATTCTCAATAAAAACAATGAGATTCTTTTTTGTGCAGGAAATTTTAATGAGTTTCATCATCTTATGTTTTGCTACCTCGGCGTCAGCCCGCTTTCTGGGGGACTCTAGTCTCCATCCTGAAGTGGAAGCCGTGACAGCTGGAGATGCAAATGGAGATACCCAGGTAAAAGAAAACTTACAAAAAAAGGCCCAAGGTAAAATTATACAGGAAGAAAAAACTCTACCCATCTCTTTCCCTAGGCTGTAGGCAGGCCTCAATCAGGGATGGAAGGAGGGTGGTTGCCCTCAATTTTGTGGGTTCACTCTCAAAACAATAAGGGTTGTGGAGTTCAATCATGGTGCCCATCTATTGAAAATCCAATCATTTAAAAATGAAAATCCTTCCCTTCAAAGGCTGAGTCCAAGTTTTATGCCAATAGGAGTTGGACCTATTAGAAGATCAAGCTTATGGCATTCTTCATCATATATGTTCAATTTTATTCTTATATGTATGAGATTAGTACCTATTCGAGTAAAATTTGAAAAAAAAATTCACTTAAGAGGAGGGAGTTTATCTTGAACAGTTGGGATATTCAATAGGTGGGCTCGACTATTAAGTTCCACACCACTCACAAGAAGTGTGAGTGAGACATTCTAAGGATCCGGAATCCTAACTCCACATTATCATTCCATTGGTACCTTAAAGCTATCTTTTCATAATTTAGTGAATAGATTTAGATTTTTCCCTCAACCATCTGTGCCTAATGTAGGCATTATAGCCCATCAATGGACTCATTTTTCTACCAAAGAAAAAAGGAGCACATTTAACCTATTGATAGAATTTCATTAATTAATAGTAGCTGGATTGATTTACATGTTATTAATCCTACATGGGCACTACTTTTATTAGAGTAAGGCTCTGTTTGGTAACTCTAATCTATCTAATAAGAGCTAATTAAATTAAGGTCTAATTTTTAAGTTCAAATTTATAATTAGACTGTTTGGTAAAATTATAAAAAAAAAATTCTTATTTTATAATTGAGTATTTGATAACCATCTAAATAAGTCATCCTCATCGTCTTCCTTGGGATGGTTGTGCCAAGAGAAAAGTAGCAGAGAAAGAAATCATGAAATGGCTTCCCCGACTTTAGAAAAAAAAGTATGAAAAAAAAAAAAACTACTCAAAGCAACTTATGTTTAAGAGCTTAAAATCACTTAGTTCTAAATATAAGTTCTAATTTTAAATCATGGTTAGAGTTTTATCAAACACTCTAAATTTTAATAAGCTCTAAATCATTTAATAAGTGCTTATTTTTAGAGTTACCAAACAAGCCCTAAGATACATATCTCAATGTTAAAACTAGGAGAAAACATTATTTTGAATGGTTTGGATTCATGATTGTGAGCCTTCTATTTCCATATTTTAACTGCCTCAAAAGAATTTGAGATATAATGTTTTGAAGACATGTCGAGTTATTTTCAAATTAAAAATTTTTCTTCAAATATTATTAAAAAAGGAAGCAAAAAACAAAATTAAATGATTAGCAATAAATCAATGATTGACTATCGCTTGCCCCCTTGCAAGAAAATTCTAGCTCCGCCACTAGATTTAATTAGTTATATGATTTACCTAACTAATCGAACTTGGGTCTGGGTCTAAAATGAACCCAGGTGTGCATATATATCATCATCAAAGCCTTGCACCAACTATGATGAGTTACCAATATGAGCTTTTTATTTTCATTCTGATCTTTCATGTGCCAAGCCCAAGTGAAGGAGGAGCATAAAACTTTTGTCAAATCTACAATATGTGAGTGCATGTGTGTGCATATCTTTTAAGAACCTATTTAAACATATTTGCATACATGATAAATATGCATTTTATATCATATTATATAAGTGGAATTCTACAAAATGCTCATTTTAAGAACTCCCCTTTTCAACCCATATTTTAGGGCATGGGGCCAGCTTCAAGTCAATTCAACCCTTTCATAAAAACTATGAATTGGCACAAACCCAAGATTTATTCTTTTAGTAACAATATCCACTCTTAGATTAAAAAAAAACAAAAAGAAAAAGAAACCTAAACTGCATGGTGTGTAGCATTTAACTTTAGGACTTAAATCTAATGGCTTGTATCATTCGACTGGATTATAACTTACATTTACCTCATTTTACTTATAGACATTTCTATCACCCGGCACCAGCCCTTTGTTGTCATGCATCTAGGAGAGCTTTATTTAGTGGGGCAGTTTTCTACTTTTAAACAATTCCATCTCGACATGGACCCCTCCTCATTTGACTAGATTATAACTTACATTTACCACATTTTACTTATAGAAATTTCTATCACCCCCAGCCCTTGGTTGTCATGCATCCAGGAGAGCTTTATTTAGTGGGGCAGTTTTCTACTTTTAAACAATTCCATCTCGACATGGACCCCCCTCCCTCTCTCTCTCTCTCTCTCTCTCTCTCTCTCTCATATTCTTAATATTTCAGGCATTGTTGGATGCATGGAATAAAGCATGTGCTATGCCTGGTTTTTCCACTGTGACCGTTGAGGCAGAAAAGACTCTATTATTGGATCCGATAAGCTTCGAAGGGCCCTGCAAATCAACTAATATCCATTTCCAGGTATATAAATCCTTTAATTCTCTCTAGAAGAGTGAGAAATGCAAAAGAGGGCTAATGCATGCATCTAGAGAAATTCACATTGTAAAAGGTCAATTCCTATCATCTTAAAAGTACGGTACATAAAATGTTCACGAAGTTAGCTGGCTCTAATAATAAGTTTGTGGATTTAGCTATCTACTAGAATGAGCTGATCCAATAAATTTTACTTATATTTGGATTTGTTTATATTCTAATAGTCATTTTATACTTCTTAATAAAACAACTTGATCGACACTTAATTGTGCAACTTTTAACCGCAAGACTACGGTGTCGTTAAGTAGTAAAGGACTAAAGAGTCCGGATTATCGATCCCACGGAGAGAGGATGGAGAAGCAATGAATTCAATTAAACGAGAATTGAACTAAGATATAGCTAATATCGACAATTGAAGTGAACAAGTAAAACTACTAAACTATGCAATGTAAACAAATAATTAACAATATAAAATATGAAGTAAATTAGATCTAAGCTAATCTAACAAGCTACACTAAACTAGTATGTAAATATGGTGGTGGAAATGGAAGAGTTAAGGTAAGAATGTGGTGTGAAATGTGTAGGATTTTAAAACAAGTTATGTGAGATGTGTATCTAATAATCTAAAAGTGAAAATAACAAATCAAAGAAAGATTAAAATTAACAATAATCAAGATAAGAGATTAGGCAACCCAAAATCCACTAAGTATGTAATTAATTCAAACAATGCATGTTCTAATTCAACTCCCAAATCTACAATCCAATTAGCAATCTCTTGCCTAATTGGATTGGATGATATAACAATGAAGATCAAAGTAAAAGAAAATCAAAGGCCAAGATCCTAGATCATGATCTAGCTACCCTAACAATAGATCATCAAAATCAAGCTACAAAAGATCAAAGCTAAGGGCTCTAGAGCATGCTATGTGAGAGAACTTAATCCAATTACAAAGCATCAATTGAGATTATCCGAGCATCAAGTGTAGAGATAGAGCATGAAAAATGAGACAGATTAGCACAACTAGATCTAAAATCTACTAATCAATTAAGGCACAAGTAGGAAATTTAAACTAAAACATGCATGTAATTGAAACTAATCACATTACTTAGCTTCAAAAGGAGAGCCTAATCCAAGAGCTTTAGCCACTAAACATCAAGAAAGAGCTCCAAATCTTCATTAATGGACTTCAATTACACACTCTCTCTAGATTAGTTACAAAGAAGCTCCTAATTACAATCTAAAAGTATAGAGAAGGTAAAATAAAACTGCTAAAAGACTAACTTGCTAAAAGATCTCCCATTCTCTACAAAAACATTCCAATTTATAGAAACTTTGAAGATATTTGATTGGCTCATTTTCATTCACAAGAATTGCAACAAACTTTCCTTTCAAAAGATATGTGCTTTTTGCTTGCTTTGATTGGTGGAAGAGGTTAGAGTTGGATGAAATATCTTCTATGTAAGAAAAATATGTAATTATTGGGATTTGAACCCATAACCTATTTCATACCAACCAAAACTCTAACCAATACACCAACCACTCCTTTGTGTTGGAAAATGACTTCTACTCATCTTATTTTGGAATTCTTCAACACTAATGATGCCTTGGGACATTAGCCGGAGGGTTGGGGTAGTCGCGGGGTCCACCTACACAAAAGAAATTACATAAAAATGCGCTATAAATAATCGGATTTATACATGATAATCCGTTAATCCGTTTAATGTGATAGAATGATAAAATCTCCGTGTAAAGCAAATGATATGCATATGAGATGCTGATAAAATCCAAACTAATGAGGGGTAAAATATGCAATATTTAACACTCATCACACCCCCAAACCTACATTTTGGTAGTCCCGAGCAAAAACTATAAAGAAAAACTAAACTATATGTAAGAAAATATGGTAAAAATCCTAACTCACTTTCGCAGGAATCGCGGCTGCACTTAGCTCGTGCAGCAAGCCTTTAAACCCTTAGGTTTCCCTTAGTGGACGAGTTTTGTCTCGTGAGGGTTTTCAGCGAATAAATCCCATAAAATTCTTTTTATTTTGGAAAGAAAATATTTTTGATGTCCAACAGTCTCTAGCAAGCTAATAAGAATGAGTACTGAGTTAGGAATACTAGCCAACTCCTGAAAATATATCAATCAATACCTAAGTCCCACTGTGTATGTGTGTGTATTTAGCCAATAATCATGCAATCTTCAAGTTGAAGCTCACACAACCTTAATCCCCTTCGGAATACATTTCGCCTTGACTACAGCCTTACAGGTCATACTCTCAACAATGGAAGCACACAGACTTTACTGACTAACTCTCAGTATGTGAGTATGAACAAGGCTAAGAACTCACATAATTGATGAAGAACGGAGCTTATTTATAAAATGATTGATCTCAAAGAATAAGATATAACCAATAAAAGTGGAAATGCTCACTAAACTTCTCACTCATTCAGCACCTAACCTTTCCTAGGATCCAATAGGCCTTTCATAGGTTGTAATGGGGTTAGGGTTAATAGGTAGGATAAGGGTTAAATGTGGCTAAGTGTTCTTGAGAAGGTAAGGGTCTTTAAGTCTTCATAGGAAGGTCTTCCACTATCTTCACTTTTACCTTTTGCTTTGTGTTCTTTTTCCCACTCTAGAACTTTTTGTGCTTGCTTTTCTTTGGTTTCCCATATCTGTTTTTTTTCTTTTTGTTTTCCTTTGGTTCTCATTTCTTCTTCTTTTTTCTCTCTTTTTTTTTTTCAACTTTCAAATTCCTTTATTCCTTTGTCATCCCTTTGTAGAACATCTATATTTGGTAGCCCATGTGAAGTCTTCATCACTAATGCTCAAATCCTTCCTTTTTTCATATATCCCTACCCTTCTAAAAAACAATAGGTCAAAAAGGATTATATATATGTGGGTGATGAGGCTTGGGACAATAAAGGAAGGTTTCTTATAAAATAGGCTCATGAGGGCTACTAAGGGTATAAAATGTAATAGGTGAGTTCAAAATTTGGCCATGGTTTTTTTTTTTTTTTTTAGAATGCCTATCATCTTCCCCTAAGTTCGGAAAATGCATCATAAGCTACAAGTCAAGATTTCTTCGCATTTTGATGTCACCTCTATGGTTAGAATAAGGAATAGCACTTATGAGATCGAAAGTGCTGGACTAAGAAGCTCTAGGAGTAGCTCTTCATTCTACTCAGGAATAGCGCAGAAGAGTCCTCACCCAAACCGATATAGATAGGCTCAATCGCTCAATGGGTTTTAGTCTCCACTAATGATTCTTTCGGATCTCTCAGAAGTGATTTGCTCTTCTCTTGGACTACATTCATGTGGCCAAATGTGTTAAAGATTTCTAAGACTTGTACAAATGACAACTCTTCAAGCAAAATCCATGGACAATTTTTGAAATTTTTTTCAGATTTTTAGTGATTTTGAAATTTTTTTAAATTTTTAGGGTTTTTGGTATAAATGGAAAACAAAATAACTTATGTACATACAAAATGTAATGCATGAGATGCAGTGCCTCACCCCCAAACCTATCCTAAACATTGTCCCCAATATTTATGCATAACAGAAATAAAATAGGACAAGGAAGATAAATTGGAATTTCTCACCATGGGGTGCCGACACACGAGTATATTGGGTTGCCTCTCAACAAGCGCTAAGTTTAACGTCTTCAGCCAAACGCAATTAATAGTGTATGAGGCCAGTCTATCCTGGGTCCACAAGAAGGACCTTCTCAGCAACATTATCAGGATCCACAAACTTAATATACTCTTTTAATCTGTGCCCATTCACTTGAAATGTGCTACCATCTCTGGGATTCAAAAGTTCAATTGCACCATGGGATTGGACTGAATGATGCATATGATGGTTTGGCACCTTCTTCCAGATGAATTTGGTGCATAACTATAGAGGGACTAATTCCTTTAGTGTCCAAGATGGTCCAACATAGGGCACTCTGATGGTCTTTCAGCACATCCAGTAATTTTTTTTCCTACTGTTCCCCAAGGTCTGAGGCAATAATTACTGGGTTGCTAGCAGAGGGCCCCAAGTAGGCATACTTTAAATTCTTGAGTAATGGTTTTAATTCTAACTTGGGTGGCTCAACAATAATTGATTCTTTTTCAACCTTAGATTCAGAGGTAGATGTAAAGATAGGCTCAATTTTTTGCTTCCATTGGCCAACATCCGTCGACTGGGTCGAATTCAATAATGCATTAACTTCGCATATGGACCCATCGATGTCTATGTCGGCATTGAAGTGAGCCAAACATTTCTCCTGCGGATCTGTGTAACATGATGATTGAACTGTTTGATCAATTAATGTGTCAATCATGTTCACTTCCTCATCATCATTTAGGTCCGATGTTTGGAGTCCGTTATGAAAAACATTCAACTCCAACTTCATGCTCCCGAAACTAAGTGTCATAACCCCATTCCTGCATCGAATCACTGCATCTGATGTTGCAAGGAACGGTCGACCAAGAATGACAGGAATATGTCGGTCGGGGGCTACCACTGGTTCGGTATCCAAAATCACAAAATCAGCAGGAAAATAAAAATCCTTAACTTTTACGATCACATCTTCAACCACACCTTTTGGATACTTGACTGACCTATCGGCAAGACAGAGGGTAATATCAGTCTTTTTCAGTCCTCCCAGGCCCAACTGCGCATACACGGAGTACAGCAGTAAATTCACACTTGCCCCAAGATCAAGGAGACACCTCTCTATGATAGAGTCTCCTATCTAAATGGTAATGGTAGGGCAACCAGGGTCTTTGTATTTGGGTGCAATGGTCTGCTGGATCAAGCCTGATGCTTGGACTGCCATCAAAGCGGTTCTGGGTACTGATGTTTTCCGCTTGACAGTGGTTAGTCTTTCAAAAACTTAGAGTAGGAAGGGATTTGCTTTATAGCATCAAGGAGGGGTATGTTTATCTGGACATTTTTGAAAACTTCTAAGATTCCCTCAAAGTGATCCTTCTTCCTAGTCTCCTTCAATCGGTGTGGGAATGGTGCTCTAGGTACCACTTCTAAAGATGATGGTTCAACTACAATGGGCTTCTGAATCTTCTCTCTCTGCGGTTCTCCTCTTGGTATGGGTTCTTCTCTCTCTTTCTCCTTTTCTCTTTATGCATTCTCTTTCAAATCTTTCTTTATATTCTCTCTCTCGGGTTCGATAACTTTCCTTGAACTCTCTGGTTTTCCTAAAAAAATCTTCTCTCTTTGATCCTCTTCAGGCATCTCAACACTATTGTCAACAGTCTTTCCTGATCTCAGAGTATGGATTGCATGCACATGCTTATTACTTTCTACCAAACACTGGCCTCTAGGCTGATTGGTCTGTCCTTTCGGATTAGGAATGGTTTGGCTTGGGAAATGGCCATTTTCTCTCTCAGACAATTGTAAGGTGAGCTGACCTAATTGGGCCTCTAGTTTTGCAATGGACTGGTTCTGGGCCTGGTTAGTCTGCTCTTGGATTTGAATGAATTTGGATAACAGGTTCTCCAGATGAGAGAATTGCTGAGGGGCTTGTGCTGGTGCAGAGTAATTAGGCATCTGATCTGGGACTAGTGCCTTACATTGGTTTTGTGGTTGGAACTGATTCTGCTGTATGGGTTGTTGAGGATGAGGAACCATAGGATGATTGGTTTGAGCAAGTTGCTGGAATTGTTGCCTAGGATACTGCGGCTGGAATCCGGGTTGACCTCCGTGGGACTGAATAGGCTGGGATTGATGATACGAAACATTAGGGTGGAACCTATTATCTGGGTAGTAGGTCTAACTGAAAGTGTTAACAGTTGGTTTCCGTAAGTTTCCATAGGAATTCAGCGCATTGGCTTGCTCGGCCTTGACAAATGGTAGACTAGGGCAACTCTCAACCACATACTCACAACTATTGCATAACACACAAACATGATGCGGTTCACTCATACTTCTTAAGGTAGGCTCATGTTGCTGAGGGGTGGGTTGGCATGACATCACAAACATAGATCCTATCTTTTTGCTCAAATTCTCCACTCCTTGAACTAAACTGGTCATCAAAATTTTCAAGTCAGGGTCCTGTTTGATGTTATACATTCCAGGTTTCTGGATCCCTATCTCATCTCTCTCCAAGTCTTTCCTATTACTGCTCCAATTTTGTGAATTTTCCGCAAGCTTGACAAGGAATTCGTATGCTTGATCAGCAGTCTGATTCATGAATTCTCCTTTGTGCATTGATTCAATCAAGATACGCTGGGGGTTCGTAAGACCTCTATAAAAGAAATGTATTAACTCTCCTTTGTCAATCCCGTGATGTGGGCATTTGATCAATAGGTCATGGAATCTCTCCCAAGTTTCGGCAAACTCTTCCTCGAGTTATCCCCTAAAGTTCCTGATGGCACTCCTAAACTGCTCAGTTTTGCTCACTGGAAAAAACTTGGACATAAACTTTTTGACAAGCTCATCCCAGGTGGTAATGGAGTTTGGAGTCAAGGAATTTAGCCAGGCGGCTGCATGATCTTCTAGTGAGAGGGGAAACAACCTAAGCTTCACAGCTTCACTATTCAAATTTTGATTTCTAAACGTGTGGCAGATGGTCAGGAATTTGTTCAAATGGATATAGGGCTGCTCACACTCAGATCCATGAAATTTTGGTAACATGTTGATGGTGGCAGGCCGGATTTCAAATTGGTCCGCATTATTTTCTGGCAAAACTATACAACTAGGTGAAGTGGATGAAAATGGTGCAAATAGTTCATTGAGGGTCCTTTGCTGAGGGTTTTGGGCAACCATTGTGGGTACTATGGGTGGGGCAGGTAAAGCAAAATAATCAATCCTCACTAATCGGCCTTGATCACGTATCCACACTCGCATACAACTGCGACTAACCTAGCAATGCAATGGTCTGCTCAATGAAATGAATGCAACATAACAAAAATTTTAAAAACTAAATGAAAAGCTAATCTAAACTAAGGTTACCTAAAAGAATTCTAGACAGCTCCTAACTGTGAAGAGGACACTCTGGCTTCTAACTTGGACCTATGAAACAGAAATTCTAGCCAGTTAACCCCCAGGTAGATGGTGGGATCTCGACGCGCTAGGCGAAGGCTCCTCTTAAAAACCAACTCCTCGAACAACAAAGTTGTCTCCCTATTTGGCAAGATGGTAGCCAAGGGACAAGGTTTGCTTAGGCACCAGAAAATCTGCCAAGGCACACAATTGGCACAACCGCGGTGGTCTTCCCTATTGAGCTCGTAACCTAAGGTCACGTTTCTACTCAATTTTATTATGGTTTATTGGTTCTAAACTCTAAGTGAGAATTAAGATGAAATCCTAAGGGCAAGAAAACGGTGATGAAATCTGAATCCTTATCTTGTTGGGGTAATTTGCCCTTTACAAGTAGTGCACTAAATTACAAGTGTATTTAAAACAATTATACTACAAAGCAAGGAACAACCAACAAAGTAAACCCGCTTGTAAGGGATTTGCGGGGGTTAAGAAATGCAAACCTCCTGATTTATTTCGAGGGGCGAATTGGTTGTCGTCGACTCACACCACGGACACCAATTTCCGTGTACGAATGTGAGGGGCCGCGACGGTATAGTCCAATCGTCCTCCTTCCCTACAAGCAATTTATTGCAATTCTACTAAATGACTAACTACTTTAAGCAAGTGAAGTGCGTAAAGTAAAGTAAATGGATTACGGGCCGACCCGCAACCAAAATTATTACAACTTTGATGATAAATACCTAATACAACCAACTAAGAAGGAAAAAAAATGTCTAAACTAATCTTAAACTAGGAAAGCAAGTAAAATCTTCAAGTTCTCCAATGCACTTTTCCACTTTCCTTTGCTCCAAGTGAGAAATTCCCTACAAAACAAACACAAATAATGTGTAGAATTCGCAAGGAAAATAAAGGAAAGATAAAAAGTACACTAAGCTAAAAATGAGTCCAAATCTATGAAATTCAAAGCCTTCCAATGCCTCTCCCCGGCAACGGCGCCAAGAACTTGATCGACACTTAATTGTGTAACTTTTAACCGCAAGACTACGGTGTCGTCAAGTAGTAAAGGACTAAAGAGTCCGGATTATCGATCCCACAGAGAGAGGATGGACAAGCAATGAATTCAATTAAACGAGAATTGAACTAAGATATAGCTAATATCGACAATTGAAGTGAACAAGTAAAACTACTAAACTATGCAATGTAAACAAATAATTAACAATATAAAATATGAAGTAAATTAGATCTAAGCTAATCTAACAAGCTACACTAAACTAGTATGTAAATATGGTGGTGGAAATGGAAGAGTTAAGGTAAGAATGTGGTGTGAAATGTGTAGGATTTTAAAATAAGTTATGTGAGATGTGTATCTAATAATCTAAAAGTGAAAATAACAAATCAAAGAAAGATTAAAATTAACAATAATCAAGATAAGAGATTAGGTAATCCAAAATCCACTAAGTATGTAATTAATTCAAACAATGCATGTTCTAATTCAACTCCCAAATCTACAATCCAATTAGCAATCTCTTGCCTAATTGGATTGGATGATATAACAATGAAGATCAAAGTAAAAGAAAATCAAACGCCAAGATCCTAGATCATGATCTAGCTACCCTAACAATAGATCATCAAAATCAAGCTACAAAAGATCAAAGCTAAGGGCTCTAGAGCATGTTATGTGAGAGAACTTAATCCAACTACAAAGCATCAATTGAGATTATCCAAGCATCAAGTGTAGAGATAGAGCATGAAAAATGAGACAGATTAGCACAACTATATCTAAAATCTACTAATCAATTAAGGCACAAGTAGGAAATTTAAACTAAAACATGCATGTAATTAAACTAATCACATTACTTAGCTTCACAAGGAGAGCCTAATCCAAGAGCTTTAGCCACTAAACATCAAGAAGAGCTCCAAATCTTCATTAATGAACTTCAATTACACACTCTCTCTAGATTAGTTACAAAGAAGCTCCTAATTACAATCTAAAAGTATAGAGAAGGTAAAATAAAATTGCTAAAAGACTAACTTGCCAAAAGATCTCCCATTCTCTACAAAAACATTCCAATTTATAGAAACTTTGAAGACATTTGATTGGCTCATTTTCATTCACAAGGATTGCTTCCATTTGATTGGTTGCAACTTGAAGGCTTTTGATTGGCTCTTTTGCTTTCACATGGATTGCTTCAATTTGATTGGTTGCAACAAACTTTCCTTCCAAACGCATATGTGCTTTTTGCTTGCTTTGATTGGTGGAGAGGTTAGAGTTGGAAGAAATATCTTCTATGTAAGAAAAATATGTAATTATTGGGATTTGAACCCATAACCTATTTCATACCAACCAAAACTCTAACCAATACATCAACCACTCCTTTGTGTTGGAAATGACTTCTTCTCATCTTATTTTGGAATTCTTCAACACTAATGATGTCTTGGGACATTAGCCGGAGGGTTGGGGTAGTCGCGGGGTCCACCTACACAAGAGAAATTACATAAAAATGCGCTATAAATAATCGGATTTATACATGATAATCCGATAATCCGTTTAATGTGATAGAATGATAAAATCTCAGTGTAAAGCAAATGATATGCATATGAGATGCTGATAAAATCCGAACTAATGAGGGGTAAAATATGCAATAGTTAACACTCATCACAACCTACAACACTCATTGGATTTAATTTTGGTTAGATATCTAATTGACAACTTGTGTGTGTCTAATGGGGATAACATGCTCCACAAGATTGGTAAGTGTCATGTTCTCTAACCTCCTCGAGACAGCAAAAATGCTCTTGCCAAAGTAGATTTAATTTCCATTTATGCCATCTACGAAATAAAATCTATCATTCTGGATTGAGTGTGTGTGCTATAATTTAGAATTCAACTCGGGCTTAGAAAGAAGTAGATGCTATCCAAGTCACAGATTTAAGGTTCTCATCTACTCAGATGCATTAGAATTTTTTTTTTTTTTTTTTGGTAAAGGCATTAGAAGTTGTGTAGAGCCTGTAATAGTAGAAGAATTGGACTATTTGATTAGTTTGTTGTTTTTGACATACCTAAGGCTGCTTGGTCTTTTGATTAGTTTAAGTGTATCTATGTTCCTAGATTTCTGAATAAGTTGGTGCATTGTCTTACAAATTTTGGGGTATTCTAATGAGGCATTGTGGAACGATAAGCTCCCAAATTGTTTGTAAATGGTGGTTATTTTTTGTGGCTTTTACGTTCTTGAGCTAGTTAGGTTCTTTATTTTTTTTCTAGATTATTTATTTTTTCTAGGTTCTTTATTTTTTCCTAAGTTCTTTATTTTTTCCTCCCCCTTCTCTCTGGTGATTTTTTCACCCCTTTTTTCATTTCCTGGCCGGCGAGTCCACCATGGATAGAGGGACGACCTCCAATGTCAGGTCGTCCGTCGTCTCTCCCTTTCATTCTTCTCCTACTTCTCCTTCGATAATGGATCAGATTCGTCTGATGCTAGCCTATGCAGATTATCGAGAAGCCAAGGTCTCCTACCTGAAATCCATCATCAAAAAGAAGCAAGAAGAAGCAATCCCACCTGACGTCCCTCGTGACTTGATTCTGGAAGCAAAGATTCGTTTGGACAATGATAAGAAGGCTTATGGCCAACGAACTTCATCCATTCTTGCACTTGAATGCTCTCCGTCTGATGAGGAGAGACGCCATCAGATCCTCCAAGTGGAGAAGGGTTATGATCGGAAACACACGTATGATCTACGAGACAATCAATCAATCACATAATCAATCCACGAGATACGGATTTACGTGGTTCAGCAAGATTGCCTACGTCCACGGGAGATTCACGCTGTTTACTATTATTGGAGATTCCTACAAGAGTACAAGCACTCACCGTCTCTCTTGTTCCCTCTCAATACCATCCTAAGTATAATGCTCTCACCACCCAATATAAATATATGAAGCCCTAAACCTCTAGACACTTACAACTGTCGGATCTGGCCTAATAACAGATGGTCCAGATTAAACCGACATATTACAGATAAACCCATGTAATTAACTAAAGTCTAGATCAGGCTCCACCAACCCATCAATCTCCCACTTGAAGACTGAACATACTGAATGGCTTTAACAATAATAAAACACGGCTAAGAATCTCGATTCCTCATCTTCATGCTTGAAGACTAACTGAAGCTGAGCACAGCTTCAGTTTCTCTGTAGTCACTACCTTTGTGAACATATCTACAGGATTCTCACTTGATAAAATCTTTTCAAGTTTCAATACTTTTTCTTCCAGAAGTCATTGTATGAAGTGATATCTGATCCGAATGTATTTGGGTTTTAGATGAAAGGCTAAATTCTTTGCAAGATGAATGACACTCTTAACTGTCACTGTAAAGCTTGCTGGCCTCTTGCTTCTTACCCAACTCTTCCATTAACTCCTGTAACCAAATCATTGCCTTACTAGCTTCTGTAGTGGCAACATACTCTGCTTCTGTGGTTGAAAGAGTAACAACGTCCTGTAGTTGTGACTTCCAACTGATAGCTGCACTACCCAATGTGAAGACATATCCTGTAGTGCTTCTGCTTCTATCAAGATCTCCTGCCATGTCCGAATCAACATAGTCATGCAATTTAATCACTGATCCTCCAAAACACAATGATGCATTAGTGGTGCCTCTCAAATATCTGAGAATCCACTTAACTGCCTCCCAATGCGCTTTTCCGAGGTTACTCAAAAATCTGCTTACAACTCCCATTGCATGAGCAATGTTTGGTCTAGTGCAAATCATAGCATACATCAAGCTGCCAACAACTGAAGCATATGGGACCTTTGACTATGTTCTCCTTCTTCTGTTCTGTCTTAGGAGACAACTCTTTTGGAAGTTTGAAGTAGCTGGCCAGTGAAGTACTAACTGGCTTAGCATTCTGCATGTTGAACCTGTTTATAACCTTTTCAACATATTCTGCCTGAGACACCTTCAATGTGCGATTTTTCCTGTCTCTGCTAATTCTCATGCCGAGAATTTGATTTACAGTACCCAAATCCTTCATTTCAAATTCCTATGATAACTGTTTCTTCAAATTATTTATTTCATGCATATTTGAACTTGCAACAAGCATATCATCTGCGTACAATAGTAGAATAACATAACAGTTATCAAAACTTTTGAATAACAACAATGGTCTGCATGACACCGTTTATAACCTGTGTTGCACATAAACCTGTCAAATTTAAGATACCATTGTCTTGGGGCTTGCTTCAAACCGTATAAACACTTTTTGAGCTTACACACAATTTTCTCCTTTCCTGGTACTGTATATCCCTGTGGCTGATGCATATAGATGTCTTCTTCTAAGTCACCATGGAGAAACGCAGTTTTCACATCTAACTGCTCAAGATGTAAATCTTCTACTGCTACAATGCTCAAAACACTTCTAATAGTGTTCAATTTAACCACAGAAGAAAATAACTCAGAGTAATTAATACCTTCCTTCTGCTGGAAGCTTTTTGCAACTAATCTGGCTTTGTATCGATTGTTACCATCATGTTCTTCCTTCAATTTGTACACCCAGTTGTTGTGCAATGCTTTCTTTCCCTCAGGCAACTGAACTAAGTCCCATGTCTGGTTTGATGATAAAGATTGCATCTCATCTTCCATGGCTTGTTTCCACCTAGCTCGAGTTTCAACCTGCAATGCTTCTTCATAACATTTTGGCTCACCACCATCAATTAACAACAAGTAAAATAAAGAAGGTGAATAACGATGAGTAGGCATAGGAGTCCTAGATGACCTTCTTACCGGGGCAGGTGTTTGAGGGTCCACCTATGGATTTTCATTTTCATGTACTTCAGGTACATCATTTTCAGAAGTGTCATCTACTTCTAAGTATTCATTGTTGTCTTCCTGCACCTTGTCCTTGTTTTTATGCATCACTTTCTCATTGAATATAACATCCTGCTTCTAATGATTTTTCTATTTTCAGCATCACAGAAGCGGTAACCAAACTCATCAGAACCATATCCTATGAAAGTGCATTTCCTAAATTTAGAATCTAGTTTGTCTCTTTTTTCAGCATCAACATGAACATAAGAGATACAATCAAAAACTTTTAAGTGTGAAAAGTTTACCGCTTTTCCGGTCTAAGCTTCCTCTGGTAGTCCGCCATCTAAAGGTACTGAAGGCCCCCGATTAATCAAGTATGCAGTAGTATTCACTGCTTCCGCCCAAAGCTGCTTGGGCAATCCAGCATGTAGCCTCATACTTCTGGCACGCTCAGCAATTGTCCTGTTCATGCGCTCTGCCAAACCATTTTGCTGTGGTGTATTGGGAATGGTCTTCTTTCGCCTTAATGCCATTTTTGGCGCAATACTCTTCAAATTCTTTGCTGAATACTCTCCCCCATTATTAGACCTTAGGTATTTCAGTTTTAAACTTGTTTCATTTTCAACCAAAGTTTTCCACTTCTTGAAAATATCAAACACAGTCAGATTGTGTTTCATGGGATATACCCATAATTTTCTGGTAGTATCATCAATGAATGTAACAAAGTAAGAAGATCCACCAAGAGAAGGTACCTGAGTTTGTCCCCACACATCCGTGTGTACTAGTTCCAACCTTTCTGACTTCGGTGGCCTGCCTACTTTAGATAAAATAACTTTTTTCTGCTTTCCGAAAACATGGTCTTCACAGAACTCTAAGTCTAAGGACTTGAGTCCTTCCAGATTACCTTTAGAATGAAGAATCTTCATCCCTTTCTCACTCATGTGGCCGAGTCTATAGTGTCATGTATTTGAGTCAATGCCTTTATCTGTAACTGTAATGGAACTTGTGGAGCTGTTAGTCAAGTAAAGAGTTCCTTCTTTCTTCCCGCGAGCAACAACCATACTCCCTTTTGTAACTTTCCAAAAATCATCTGCAAATACTGTTATGTGACTAGAGCTTGCAAGCTGACCAACTGATAAGAGGTTTCTCTTCAGGCTCGGTAGATGCCTAACATCATTCATTTGTCATATAGTAATTTAACCTGAACATCTCCCTTCCCAATTATATCACAAGGTTCATCATCACCAAGATAAATTTTTCCAAAGTCACATTGTACATAATTTTTGAGATATTCTGTATGTGCAGTAGCATGAAAGGACACCAGAATCTATAACCCAAGATTCAGATTTATAATCAAAAGCAAGAATTAAAGCATCTTGAACATCATCACCTGCGACATTTGCGGAAGCTTCATTGTCCTTATTACCGTTCTTTTGCTTGTTTTTCTTCGGTGAAGCTCTGCAGTCCTTTTTCAAATGTCCTTTCTTACCACAATTCCAGCACTCGATCTTGCCTTTTGAAGATTTTGACTTGCTCCTTGATTTTGATCTTCCACGAGTTTGCTCTCTCTCAGATGATCTACCTCTATTTTCCACATTCAATGCACTTCCTGATGATTCACCTGAAGGTTTCCTGTGAATTTCCTCATCGAGGATAGCACTCACAACATCATCAAATTTTAGTTTGGTTGACCCTAAAGAATTACTCAGTGATGTAACCATACCATTCTAGCTGTTTGGTAAAGAAGATTTAACCAACAAAGCCCAAATTTCATCTTCGAATTCTACGGTAACAGAGGATAACTGGCTCATGACCGTGTTAAACTCATTCAGGTGTTCAGCAACAACCCCACCTTCAACCATCTTCATATTAAACAATTTTCTCATCAAGAAAACTTTATTTGAGGTGAAAGGTTTTCATACATTCGTGATAGGGCGTCCATAACTTCTTTGGTGGTTTTCTCCTTTGATATATTCAATGTAACAGACTTTGATAGAGAGAGACGAACCGTACCTAAGGCTTTCCTGTCGAGTACCTCTCATTTTGCATCTGACATTGTTGCATGTTTCTTGGCTTTCCCTCCAAGTGGCAAGTAGAAGTTCTTCTGATAAAGGAGATCCTCAATCTACTTCTTCCAATACGCGAAGTTTGTGCCATTAAACTTCTCAATTGTGAACTTTGTGTCGTCCATCATTGCTCCCACTCAAACCAAGCTCAATTTACTTGATGAATTTCTCTGCCTATCAAACTGTCAATCCATTTTGTCTACCTTGTGGATCTCGTCGATATGAATCCACCAAAAAAAACGGAGCACAATTCTGAGTCTGGATGGCTTCAGAAACCAAGAAACAAGTTTGGCCCTTGAATCCGGTCAAACTAGGCTGTTGACCGTACTGTTGACGTCGGGATGACGGCAACCACTGGCTGCTGAACTGCTGGGCTCCTCCTGAGCGGACTGGGCCAGGTCAGACCTGACCTGGACTTGACTTTCAACTACTGCGGACTGGGCTTCTGGAGCGAGCGGGTCAAACCTGACCCGAACTGACACAGGACCTAGGACGGCCCAACTGGGTCTTCTTCCTCTTCGGTCTCTGTTACAGAACATAGAACGAAGTGTCGGTCTCCTTCTGCGGTCGTCTTTCGTGGCGACGGTGGGAGGTCTGCCGGACTGAAAGACGGCGACGGCGGTGGCGGAGAGGATCTCCGACGATGGCTACGGCGGCGAAGGACGCAGCGAAACCCTATCAACCCCAATCTGCAACCCACAAGCAGCGATCCTCCTTTTCTTTTCCTGCTCCGATGGTGACGACAGCAGACGGCGACCGCGATTCTCACCCTTCCGGTTCCAGCTACGGCGCAGTAGGAGGCTCCGGTATTCTCTATCTTCTCCGGGTCCAGTGACGATTATTCTTCCTAGACTGTTTGCAATAGATTTCCCCTGCAGTGGCCCACTTTCGATGAATCGGTTTCGGTGTGCGATTTTTTCTGGCCCTGATCAGAACTCCGATCTACTGTGTGTTGAAAAACAAAAGATCCAGACGATCTCTTCTCCAGGATTAAACCCAATCTCGATCGTGATCGCGCGCATAACCCTAAGCTCTGATACCAGTTGTTAGGATCAGAAACACACGCACGATCTACGAGACAATCAATCAATCTACAGGATACGAATTTACGTGGTTCGGCAAGATTGCCTACATCCATGGGAAATTCATGCCGCTTATTATTATTGGAGATTCCCGCAAGAGTACAAGCACTCACTGTCTCTCTTGTTCTCTCATCCTAAGTACAATGCTCTCACCACCCAATACAAATATATGAAGCCCTAAACCTCTAGACACCCACAACCGTCGGATCTGGTCTAATAAGAGATGGTCCATATTAAACTGACATAAACAGATAAACCCATGTAATTAACTAAAGTCTAGATCAGGATTCACCAACCCATCAAGAACATCGGACGGATGCTGTCTGATGATGAATTGGACGCTGCCTTGGAGTTTACTAATACAACTGATACTGAGAAGGAGCAAATCGATACAAATTGACATATGAAGAAGCAAGTACGCATGACTAAAACATGGTCATTGCTATTTCAAAATCATACAGATCAGTCACGTGACTTGCAGCGCCATGCGCAGCCTTCAAAAGACCCTGATCACCACGCCGAGTTTGATGATGATGCTTCATCTGTTGTAGTTCAGAATTGGGGGAATGCTCTTGTGGGCTACTTCATTGGTAACTCTCCTTCCTATCCTGAAATTAAAAGTTGCCTTTCAAAAGCTTGGAGAGAAAAGGATTTGGGAATTATCACAATGGCAGATGGGTTTTTCCTATTTAAATTTCATTCTTTTGATGTGGGCCAACGCATTCTTGATGAAGGGCCTTGGTTCGTCTATGGACTTCCTTTTATATTAAGGCATTGGGCTAAGGATATCACAATGTGGAGGGAGAATCTAGAAACTATTCTTATGTGGGTTCGTCTCCCTAATCTGAATTTTTGCTTCCGGACTAAATCTGATCTTAGTAAAATTACAAGTGTTATTGGCAACCCTATCTGTATGAATCATGCTACTGCTTCTGGTACTCGCTATGCTTTTGCTAGAATCTGTGTTGAAGTTGACATTGATGCTGAATACCCAACTGAGCTGCGTATGAAATACAAGGACAAAACAATCATTCAAAAGATTGAATACGCATGGTGCACAAACCATTGTAAATCATGCAAGAATTTTAATCACGGAAATAAATCATGTCCATTCAAAACTAATATGAGTAAATCAAAAACAGTACGGATACCCAAGAAGCAGCAGTCAGTATAAACACATGTTGATGTTAATACAGAATCTGAGCACATTCAAAAGGAAGACCTTTCTGAAACAAATAAAGAGAAACAACACATTCCCACACATGAGAATTGGATTGCAGTGCAAGGAAAGAAAAGTTCAGATAAACACACCTCTCCTACAAAGCAAGTTTCAAGTCTAAAGCATATGACAGGGCTAGTTGTCAATGAGGATAGAAATTGATTCCAAAGCCTCTCAAATTTGGATGGGGATTCTAATGTTTCTGCAAATGAACTCTCCACAACTACAGCTCTAATATTTAAAAGCACTGAAACAAACCCAATTCTAAGCAAACCAGGTGAGAAGCATAAGAAGGTATCGTCCTCACTCCAATTTGATAAAAGTATTCTTGCCCGAATGCCAAGCATGGCTTCACAACAAAAACCAAGGCCTTTTAGTGTAATCATTAAAGAAAATCCCCTTTCAAAACCCGTTCCACATGACCATCCTCATCTGGAATGTGAGAGGTCTGAATAGACCCTCAATGCCGTTTGATATTAGAAATAAAATTCGCACTTTGAATCTTGCGTTGGTGGTTTTGGTGGAGACAAAAGTAAAGCATTCCTCTTACTGATTACATTGCAAACTCAGTTATGCCTAATGGTTGGAGAGAATCCTCAAACATTGAAGATGGCTCATCTAACAGAATGTGGATGATGTGAAACACTAGATTTTTTTTATGTCACCGTCTCCTCTAAAAATGCGCAGATTATGCATTGTGAAGTAAAGTATGGAAATGTGGACTTCTTGTTGTCACTTGTTATGGTTTCAATAGTTACTTGCAAAGACAAGAATTATGGAAATCTATTATTGATAGATCAAAAATCAGTAGCTTGCCTTGAATTATTGCAGGTGATTTCAATACTGTAAGATGGAACCATGAAAAATCTAGCAGGGCAACTCCAAGAGCTGTTGGGCTAATTGAGTTTAATGATTGTATTCAGGAGCAAGGTTGATAGATCTAAATCCAACAAGAACTTCTTTGACATGGTCGAATTCTTGCATTTGAATGCAAGCTTGATAGGGTACTTGTTAATGCTTATTTCCTTCCTTCTAGTCCATTCAGGGGAGATAATTTTCTTCCAGATATATCTTATCATTCTTCGCTGTTATTGAGAAGCATCGCATCAAAGATCCTTTCCGATATTATAACTATTGGTCAAAGATGCCGGGTTTCTTTAAAACAGTGAAAGATGCATGGGATACTGACATTGTTGGCACTCCTCTTTTTATTGTGGTTTGTAAGCTTTTGATTGTGAAACAACATCTTATTGACTAGAAAAGGCCTCAAACCTCCTTCCCTTTGAAGCTTTCAGAGGCAGCCTTACAGTTAGAAACTTTTCAGCAATATTTAGTGGAAAATCTAGGGAATATTAATATTCAAGAGCAATAGTGTATAGCTAGAGGTGAGCTTGATCATTTTCTCCAAGTTGAGGAAAGTATATACAAGCAGCGTGCCGGGGACTTGGTAGTAAATTTGGGGGACAGCAACACTAAGTATTTTACCACCTTATGTGAAAGCGGCAGACATGATCTTATATTTCTCAAATTACTAATGTGGAAGGGAACTCCTACACTGAAACTTCAGGTATTGATGCTGCCTTTGTGGATCATTTTCAGAATATTTTAGGGCCCGATATTAATTCCCAGCATCCTAATCCAGCTCATGTAACCCCTCGTGGTTATATTACTGAAGAGGATGCAATAAATATCATAAATCCAGTTACTCAAACTGAAATTGAAACTGTGATAAAGGATGCTAACCCTAATAAAGCCCCTGGCCCTGATGGATTCAATGCACATTTTTTTAAGGTTTGTTGGCCAATTATAGGGAAGGAGGTGTGTGCAAGCATCAAGGATTTCTTCAAACATGGGTCTATGTTAAGGCAGCTTAAAAACACTTTTATATTGTTGGAGACAAAGACTGATAATGCGAGCTCCCTAGACAAGTTTAGAACCATTGCTCTCACTAATGAGCTATACAAAATCATAAGTCGTATTCTGGTGAATAGACTTAAGCCAATCATAGCAAAGGTTGTGGGCCCAATGCATTCAGCTTTTGTGCCTGGTAGAAGCATAGTAGATAATATCCTGCTTTTTTAGGATCTCATTCACAACTTTCATCTTGACCAAGGGTCTCCTAGAATGTGCATTAAGCTTGATTTGGCTAAAGATTATGACAGTGTTAGATGGGGTTTCTTGGAAGCTGCTCTTAGATGCCTTCGTTTTCCAGAAAAAGCTATCAAGATCCTCATGGAGTGTGTTTCGGAAGCACAATTTTCAGTGTTGATCAATGGTGCTGCGGAGGGATTCTTTAAGGGAACTCGTGGCTTGCGGCAGGGATAACCTTTGTCTCCATTCCTATTTACTATAGTGATGGGATTTTTCTCTCTAATGATGGACCAATATTCTTCTTCAAATCTGATTCCATCTCCCTTTGTGAAGAGGGATGTAACAATATCTCACTTGATGTTTGCTGATGATTTGATAGTTTTCAGTAAGGCTTCCACAGGTGTAGCAGCTAATCTTCGTCACTTCGTTCATCATTTTAAGGAGTTTACAGGGCTGCAGGTTAATTGGCTTAAAAGTGCTATTTTTTATGCAAATTGCAAAGAGGAGGACCAGCTTGCTATATCTTCCCTCCTTAATGTTCCTAAAGCAAACTTCCCAATCAAATACTTGGGAGTTCCTCTTTCCTCAAAAAAGCTCAGTTTCGATGATTGCCAACCCCTTTTGGCAAAAGTTCAACAGCGGTTATCCGGATGGAAGGCTAAAGTCTTATCTTGAGTAGGTAGACTAGAGCTGATCAAGTCTACGATATCCTCTTTCCCTCTATTCTGGGCGACTGTCTTTCTCCTCCCCCAAGCTACGTTGCATGCTCTAGATCGTCAGGTCAGAGACTTCTTTTAGAATTGCTGGTCTACTCATTATATTCATCCTATAGCTTGGGACTCCATTTGCTAACCAATTGATATCGGTGGTCTTGGCATTCGATCTATCTATGGCGTTGCTAAGGCTGCATTACTAAGACAAGTATGGAATATTGTCATTAACAAAAAAAAAAAAAAAACACTTGTTGGAACATATGGGTTAATGCAAAATATTTTGAAAGGGCACTCTTTTTGGGAGGAATGGTCATCTCACAAACTTCTGGACTGATCCTTGGCTCAATGGTGGGGATTAAAGGATTGTTATGGGGAACAAGCAATTACTGACATGGGTATGAGCACTGATATCAGAGTAAGCTTGTTTATTCAAAATGATGGCTGGAATTTACCAATCCCAATAACAAATGAGTTCCTAGATATTTACCAGGTTATTCCTAGTGAAGTTGAGCCATGGAGGGAGTTTGATGATGAAATTGCTTGGACTCTAGAAGATCATTGTCAGTTTTCTTTGAAGTCTGCTTACAAGTTAATTCGTAACATCTCTAGCCAACAGTTGCAGTGGACCTCAGCAATATGGTTTAAAGGATGTCTCAAAAAGCATTCAATTTGTGCTTGGATGCTTTTTAGAGGTAGACTCAAAACAAAGGATTTCCTTCTTCAGAAAAATGTTGATTGTGATTCTTGTTGTGTCCTTTGTGACTGCACGTGGGAGACAGCCTCATATCTCATGCTGCACTGCCCATATTCTCAAGAGATCTAGAGCCTCGTTCTATATAAATTGAATTTGATTCCAATAGCTTACAGTGATGCTTATGAGCTGCTACAATCAGTTACTTCTCAGTTGGACCAACAAAGTGAAGGAGCCCTAACTCTTGGAAAACTTTTATTTAATAATGCCTTTGTTTGGCACATGCATATGAGCAGAGAGAAATTGCAGAATTTTCAGGGCAACATCAAAGTCCAGTATAGCTATTACACAGAAAATCATTCAGGTGTACTAGAATTCTCTATCTTGGCTTCAGCTTACCACAAAACATTCAATGTCATTGGAATGTTCCCCTGAATATTCAAGAGCACTACACAAGGATGATTAGTGAGAGGCTCCATGGGTGGAGACTTTCAATTGTTCCAACTAGACAGGTGTTAATTGGCATTATATGGCAGGATCTTCATCAACCAATCAAGGGGCGCAAAGAGTAACTGCTTAACTATTATGAAGGGATTTTCCGCATTTTGCAGATTGTTCCAAACTATGTACCAAGCATTACCATCGAGACTGAAATCCCTATTCAGTAGCGTCTTCTCAATCCAAACCAATCGGAATGGCCCATGCGATTGCAAGCTAGACGACTAAACCTGGTAATCAATAGATTTGAGCAGGCGCATTTCTCTTTGGTTCACCCTTCAACAGTGAGATTTAGTAAAGTCATGACTAGAATGTTTGACACCGCTACGAGGGATGTAAATAACCTTGGGCAATTATATACCTTAAATGATTAGTGGATTTCAAGGGTAGTACCTCTAGTTGGTGGTGTCTGGACGCCAGGTATTTATTGTATAAGATCTAGCTATTGTTTGCAAGCGTCCGGACGCCCAACGACGAGTTTTCATCCTCATTTGCTACATTGTTTGATTAATATTCAGCTGCCTTCTAGTTTTTGGATTACATAATGGGGTATGCCCCATTGGGAGGTTCTAAGATCCCTGTATTATATTATTTTTGAGAAAATGAAGAACTAACTTACTCTTAAAAAAAGTTTATTTTTCCAAAAAAAAAATAATCATCCAAATCCTTGATAAGAAACTATATTAACGGAACCAACCAAAAATATATAAAAAACAAAAAATTTGCCAAATGAATGAACAAGAAACTCCTAAATTCATCAATTAATTACTTCAATTGCTATGTAGGAACTAGAAGCTCGAAGGTTAAGAAAAAGAAAATCAATCATATTTGGAAGGGGAAAAACCACAAAAATTAGAGGATGAAGATCTTGCCTCTTGGTTTTTTCTACTTAGACAGTGAATTATATTATTTTCAAGACTAAAGAAAAGAAGACAAAGATTAGATGACTACAAAATGTAGCAAACACAATAAATCATGAAAACATATGGATCAAATAAACTAAGAATTACTAACTTATTGATCCAAAACAATAAATCATCTTCCCCCAGTGAACCATGGTCACCCCACCCCAGTGAACCATGGTCACTATATAGCCAACACGGTTGGATCAATGTAAGACATCTCCCTTTCCATAAGAATGACTAAGACAACCAAACTTTAATCTCCTGATGTCGCTTTGCTGGTTAGAGATTTGTGAAATGTGTAGGTGCATGAGTTGTGTATTTACCAAACCAAAAGAAAAAATAAATGTATACATCTTTCCAACCATGACCCTAAAACTACAGCTTGTGATATAGCAAGTAGGGCAAACACTACTCCAACATATTAAAAAAAAAAACTACCAAATAGGATTGTTACTTAAAAATATAAGTTTAAACATTTTACATAAGGTTGGATATGGAAATGATAATTTCATCTGAGATAAGATTAATTAGATTTGGGAATAGTTTGTTAAATATGGGCTATTTTGAATCTTGGGTTACTAGTTAAGTTTGAATGTTTCCAAAATAAATAATGATAGGTCTGATTTAGCGAGCCATTGGTATCGAACGAATGACTCAAAAAGAGCAGGTTGCAAGAGTCGCAGACTCTATAAGACGAACGATTATCACTAGCGAAGATGATGACTGCACAAGATATCAATGGAGATAAAGTGTTTATACTTTTTATATTAAAAATATGTGATCCTTTCCGCTAACTAACCATGCGATATTGGGACGATGTTATAGATAATAAGTCATTATTGATATAAATTTATTAGAGAGTTTGGATTTAAGTTTTAAATTAGGATCATTTTGAGTTTTGAGTTCTTTCTCTTATTCTCTTTTCTTTTGAGCAAATTGGGATTTCTTATTATAATTATACAATGATATTTTCATATAAAAGTGTAGTTGTTTATGTTTCTTCATGGTATCAAAACCTCTCTAATTAATAGTGAGCCGACAATGGTCCTTACTTCTTTCGCATCCTCATCTCTCAATTGATCTTTCCTTCCTCCACAATCTTACGTTGCTCTAGGCCATTGAGATCGGGCTGCATCACTCTTCTTCTAATTTCCTTATTGTTATATTCATTGGGCCACATGGTCGATCTGTTCCCGTGCTTAAACTCATGTCCTTCATTGTGCATAATAGGTAACTAGCATAATAACCCGTGCTCAACACAGATATTGCCAACATTTCAATTTAAAAACTCATAGATTTTAGAAAGAGAAAAAAAAAAGAATAAGAAGATTATGAGAGTACATGTTTATGCAATCCAGGAGCTAGTGGCGGAAACAAAAGATTTTGAGTATAAAGGGAATGACAGAATTTGGATTGAAATAGAGTTTTTGTAGTAAAATAGAAGCGGGTTAAAAGTGGTTTTAATTATAATGAGATAAAGTAGGAAGTTGCATAAGTTTTTTTTTTTTTTGCTTAAAAGGTAATTTGTATTAAAAAAAAAGGGGAAACAAGGAGAGAACAAGGACTCATAGAGTCCCCAAAAGAGAGATAGCCCAAAGGGAATTACAAGAGTAAGAGTGTAGAAATCAAAACTACACTATACATGTGTGGTGAAAGGAATTTCATATATTCCCAAAAAATTAAGGGGAGACCAAAGATGGTTGCTCTGAAAAGGTTTTTTGATATTCCTGAAGGATAGAGAGAGAGTTTAGAATCTGAGACTTAACTCTGTTGAGAAAGGCCCTGGAATCATTGAAGATGGCTTCATTTCTAGCTTTCCGAAGGTGGTAGATGACATAGATGAAGACTGTAGCCATATGCTTAGAAGCCTCGACATTGCTTCATGTGGATAGGTGCTGCCAGATTGTAGTTGCAGAGAGAATCTCAGGTGCCCGAATATTGAAGAGTTGAAAGATCCATAAACATAGACTTTGGGAAAAGTTGCAGGAGAATAAGAGATAAGGAATAGAATCTTCCCCTTGGAGACAGAAGGAGCATCTTGAGGCTAACGAAATCCCCAAGCATTGTAAGCGATCTTGAGTTGGAGTTTTTTGAAGCATCAAACGCCAACCAAAACATGAGATACAACAGAGGGAGATGCTATTCCAAATCAGATTTGGCCATACCAGTTTGTTTGCTCTTGGCCGAATGATGTTCCAAGCTGATTTTAGGGAGAACTTGCCATCCGACGATGCAGTCCAACATAGAGTGTCTTTGCCAATAGGATTTGGGATGAGGTTGGTAGTGGCTTGGTAGAGAAGATTCTGATGGTCAATATGCAATGTAGAGGGGATTTGCCAAGAACCATTATGGTAGAGAGGTGAAAGGCGTTGGTCTTCCGGGAATTGAAGACGAGGATAAGAGAGAGAGATTAATTGGCTGCTCCTCACACCATGAGTCATGCTAGATGTTAATATCATGTCCATGACCAAAGATCCATTTACTGCTGTGATGAGTGAAAAAGGCAAGGTGGCGCATCTTCTTCCAAATACAAGAGCCATATTGGGGGTTAGCATGACTCCAGAGGGAGTTCTTCTTGAAATAGCGTTCATTGAACCACAACGCTCATAAGGAATTCTCATTAGAGGCTTGCTAGCCCAACTTGATAAAGTAGGCATCATTAATATCAGCAATTTTCCTAATCCCAAGACCATCTTCAATTTTAGGCAGGCACACCGTAGCCCATTTGACATAGTTGAGCTTCAAGGAGGACACATTGCCAGACTATAGGAAGTTCCTCATCAATCTCTTGATCTCATTGCAAGTTGAAGCTGGAATTGGTAGGACAACAACGTTGTGTATGGGAATGCTAGAGAGCACGTTGTTTTGTTAGAATAAGGTGACATGCAAAAGAGAGAGAATTTTCTTTCCAAGCTGAAAGCTTAGCATAGATAGAGTCAATTAACAGAAAAATATGATGCCTTTTTGGAGTGCCAAAAACCACCGGGACTCCCAAGTATCTGAGCATGGAAGTAGATTCTTGAATTCTTAGAATAGAGCATAATGAGAGAGAAGATTTGAAAACTGAATAAACTACGATCAAAATTTCAATTGACGGTCAAAATTAAAGCCAAAACCTTCCTCTTTAATATAGTATAATGGGAAATTTTACGTACGGTCACCAACAGTACTGTAAATCTCTCCCTTGTAACCAAAGATGAAGTTTTTACCAAGACGTTCTCTGTACAGTCCGTACCAATGCACAGACCATTTTTCTTTTTTTATTTGCGATACCGTAATTTTTTTAGTTGCGATATCGCAATTTAAATTGCTATATCATAACTAAAAAACCCACTTTCATCTCCCTGGTCGACTATTCATCTCTTTCACTGCGGGAAAAACCCCCTTTTCATCTCCATGGTCGACTATTCTCCATTTCACTGCGGTAACTCTCTCCCTCAGCCAAATTTGACCGTCCTCCTCCCTCGCCAACCTATTTGCAAACACGCAAGGTCGCCAACGTCGACGAAGCATCATCATCTCCATTGTCTCCATCGTCTAGGAATTTTGGCCACCATTGCCATTGTCTCCATCAACTAGGGTTTTTCACAAATTCGAGTGATGTTTGAGGTATGCCCCTCTCTATCTATCTCCCCTCCTTCCCTATGCAGTACGATTGAAATCTGTACATGACTTTATCATCCCTTGCACTTAATTCTGTCGAAGACCTCTTCACCCAATGAAGCTCAAAATTGCTGTACATTGCAAATTTTCTTAATGCGGTCCTAAATTATTCACGAGTCTGAAACCGTCTTCCATTCCACATTTCACGAAAAGATGCCTCTTGGTGATCCATGCCAATATGGTCATCATCAGGAACTAAAGTGTCAATAACATCTTCTACTCCCACAACCTTTGATGCATAACCCAATCCTTCTTGTGCATGCGATGTTCTTCTAGGTCTTATGGCAGTTTGCAATTCATATTCTCTAGGGTCAACATCAATATCAAGTTCATCTTCATCATTTTCAGCGCGCTCCTCCACTACATTGCACCCTCCATCGAATCCAGGAGTTTTGGGTACTGCATCTGTTTCCATCCAATCTATGACAAATTCTTCCCTTATATTAGAGAATTTTCCATTTTCATCTTCTGCAAGATTAGTGAGAGCTATTAGATCTTCAAGCATGGCCTCCACAAATGGGTTATCATAAGGTACAGCAGGCGTGTTCAGGTCAAACTGGCTTCGAACAGAAGAAAATGACATGTCACACCTGCATGGCAAACAATCAATCATATATGAATTTAATAGTATTATCAAATCAGATGTGTAGCGAACCGAACCTGTAAACATCCTCTCTTGTTGAAGGGCCACCTGTATCCTTTTCACCATTGGAAAAGTTTGTGGTATTTGTATATGTCATCGAATTCCCTTACGTGAATCACCATGTCATAAAACAACTTTGTAACATGATTAAAAGAATATATTAAACAAATCAGCAGTTACTACATTTGTTATGAATGTATGTGGTGGCACCTGTTCAAATTAAATGACGGTCTATTCTCTCGCTGGCTGCTAGGCTGAGCATCTGTAGACCTTAGGTGTGATGGTTGTCGACTTGCACCTACTTCATTGTTTGTATGCAAATACATAAATATAGCTTGACTTCCATTTTGGAATAATCTGAACATCCGATGGAGATCAACATCACCTCTTATGATTATGAACGTGAAGCTTCGGCCATTATGATACTGATATTGCATATTTATAAGCTCATTATGAAGCTCCCAACCAATTTTTTCGTTTATCTTTCTGAGTAGTTGATTGAAAGTAATATTGACATCAACCCATATTACCTTCTGCTCACCACCATCGTAGACCGAAAGTAGATTGTTTACGTCTAATATACCATTAAAACGACATATTATACATATCTCAATATTCTCCATACTACCAAGAAGAACACAGATTTCGAATGATAAGATTTACTTTTGAAATGAAGTTACTAACAAACATCCATAAAATCCATGAGGATTTAAGGTGTGAAAATAAATATCGAAATAAGTATTTCTTTAGTAAATAAGATGAATGTTTGGAATTACTTATAGTGGAAGATTGTTAAATATAAAATAAAAAACTACTCTATGCATACATGGAAAATTAAAAGAGTTAAAATCCTTAGCATTGACATTTAGGATACCATGAAGCGACACATTTCTATAACATTAACAACCAAATAACAATGCATTATCCGTTAAAAAAAATAAATAAATGCATCATCTTAATCAATTCTACACCTAGATATTCTCGCAAATTTATTTTACGTCTCATTCGTTCTAATTTTCTACATTTAGCAAAAGTATATATATACCATAAAACACCCATTCCTACTAATTCCTGATGCTGATCATAATCTGTTTGCGATCCTTGTAATTATGATTGAGCATGTGGTAAATGGTGAAATGATAATTAAATGATGCATATGGAAGTCCCAAACTCAGGCATGGTATATTTATTTCCATCACATCTTTATTGGGAAGCTTTGTATCGGAGCCATGGTTTTAAAACATAGTTTCAAAGAAGCTTGGATTTTGGTATATTTTTTGCCCTTGTGCCTTCATGCACTTTTTTGGGTCTTCTTCCTGATTTGATCTATAGAAACAAATATATTCAATGAATTAATTAAAATTTATAATTATGTGAATGGGAACGCTAGATATCACAGAAACTTATTTTGTTTAAATCCTTACTTTTGTCTCTCATATCCTACCAATGATGTTGTTTCTTCTTTCTATTCCCATCACTGTTCTTTGATATATTTCCAACAAAGTGAATAAGCAATAATATATTAATCTAACAGTAATTTGACACTGAATAAGGAATAAATCAAACAATCAATATATATATATACATACAAAATCACAAAGTGAAAAGGGAATTACAAAATATTATTAATAATAGTGTAGATCTACATGGACTTGTTGTCATGTCCATTCATTCAATGGACAACATCATTTGTTGATAAAGGCCCAATTATAATGGTCGCTAGAGTATATGAATGCCTATGATCAAACTCATGGGATTCTAACCCATGTGTGAATGTTAGGAATTGCTTCGGAACCAAGACAGCCCAAAATACATTGTTTAGTCAATCTAATGGACTATTTTAAAATTTTAATTTTCCATTGGGCGATCTTTTATGATCTATGAAAATTTCATCGATGAGAACAAATAGGAAAGAAGGGTGTTAACCCTAACAAATTCCAGTTTGCTTTCTTTCAATTTTGCATTTTGTTTTATAGTTTGGGTAGGATCAACCAAGCATCCAATTAATGGAAAATAATTGAAACATGCATGGAAATGGGGATTTGACGAGTCCATGAATTCCTTTAAATAAGAGAAGGCCGTGTTAATAGAATCCATGTTTAGTCTATAATATTTGAATCAATTAAGGGCCATGGCACAATGGTTGTTTGTGTCTAAAAATATTGTAGTCGAACTGATAAACTATTGCACAAATTAAACTATACAAACTAAAGAGCAATATATGTTTAAATTATAGTTTACAGAAACCTTTGCAAACAGAAGAGGGTTATCGATTCAAAATCAGTACACATATAAATATTTCAGTAGGAATTATTAGGTTGCATGCATTGCATTTTAAGAACCTGCTTGTGAAGCGATGGTGGCCAAAACCTGTAAGAACCAGTGGCAATCCGATGATGCTTCGTCGACGTTGGCGACCTTGCGTATTTGCAACTAGGTTGGCGAGGGAGGAGGACGGTCAAATTTGGCTGAGGGAGAGAGTTACCGCAGTAAATGAGGAATAGTCGACCATGGAGATGAAAAAGGGGGTTTTTCCCTTAGTGAAAGAGAGGAATAGTCGACCAGGGAGATGAAAGGGGGTTTTTAAGTTGCGATATCGCAATTTAAGTTGCGATATCGCTGCTAAAAAAATTGCGGTATCGCAACTTAAGTTGCAATATCGCAAAGAAAAAAGGAAAATGGTCTGTGCGCTGGTACGGATTGTAAGGAGAACGTCTTTGTAAAAACTTTATCTTTGGTTACAAGGGAGAGATTTCCAGTACTGTTGGTGACCGTACTGAAATTTTCCCTAGTATAATTGAAGCCCCTTGCAAACAAAAGAATAAAAACAAAAAAACAACATAGGAAGGAAGTCTTTTCTTTTATTATTATTATTATTATTATTATTATTATGTTGGGCTCTACCCATCAGATAAAAGAGGAAAATGAAAGAAGAGAAGTAGTTGTCACTGAGTAAAGTAAATAGAAGAATTGCAAGGAAAGAAAAAGGGAAATCTTCTCAAATTCGCCATTCATGAAGAAAATGGTTTGGTGCACTTGAGCACCGCCCACTTTGGCGCT
The DNA here is from genome assembly GCA_012931725.1 of Litsea cubeba. Classification (NCBI taxonomy): domain Eukaryota; kingdom Viridiplantae; phylum Streptophyta; class Magnoliopsida; order Laurales; family Lauraceae; genus Litsea; species Litsea cubeba. Next base: position 124,479 of record WHSA01000609.1, read on the forward strand.
CTTTTGTAGGACCACAATTTTCGGAGTTGAATACTAGAATCCAACAGCCGGCCACATCTTCCACCATGTAACCAGGTCAAAACGTTGACAGATAACTTCAATTATATTCTTTAAATAATTCAAAGGTATACTCACCCCCTATTGGGTCTAAATTGATTTTCATTCCCTTTTATTCTGTCCTTTAGTAGCGTACATATAAAACATTCGTAAGGCCTTGACGACAAACAGTACCTCGCACTTTACTTAAACTATGTAACTGTTGCTAGTGTTTAAGGTCTTTAATAGAGTCATATCTATTCTAATTTTTTGTCACAATACTATTAAATTAGCTTACTTCATTTAATCCTAAATAACATTTTTATATGATGATAAAGTAACTTATTTCGTACTTACTTTTACAAGTGGTAGAAAAAAAAATTGAATTTTATATTGCACCAGTCCTTAACTCGAATAAAGGAAAGTTAGCATTGTAGTATAGAAAGTTATTATATATAATAATATAAAAAAAATCATTTCTTTCAGCCTTGACTCAACCTTAGCCCGACACCCTTGAGAGTAGGGTAAGGGCTTTGATATTGTAGGTTCACCGAGGATTCCAAATGCTTTGGCTTGACCTAGGCCTAACCCGCATACATAAGGATAGGGTAAGGGGTTTCCCCAGCATGGACCAAGCCCAACCCTTTTACAGTTCTAAATTAATGTACGACATGTCAAATATTTGTGGATTGTTTTAGCTCTGCCAATTAATAGAGAGCATTTGAACTTCTAAAGTCGTCCATGTTGAAAGATGAAAACTATGGATGTTATGATTTTTCTATTATAAAAAAGCCTTTATTCTCCAACAACCTAATAAAAACACCAGGTATTTTATATTTTCACTTGACCTCCCTGGTCTAGTGGTGAAACAAATGACTGTAAATTTTATGGACAAATGATAGAAACACCCTCTATTTGACCCTAGCAACCTAGATGCATGATGACCAAAGTGATGCAGCAATGGAAATGCTTAGACGTGGATTATGAAAATATATAATGTCATGGTGATCAAATGATCCTCGGAGGTCCTCAAAGTTCTTTGGAACAAAATCCAATGGTGATTAATGTCGAAGATAGTGTGAAAAGGGATACATCTCCCTTTGCGTGAGTGGGTTTGATTGATCAAAGTTGGGTCCCTATCTGAAAGCCCAAAAAGAGTGTTGATGTGAAAAGGGGCATTTTGGCGAAATCATTATTTCAATCATTTGAGGAAATCTCAAGGCTAAGTTGGTCAAAAATTAAAGAGTATATATAGTTGCTTTTTGTACAGTTTGACTTTTAGTCTAGGGAGCTTTTGGTAAAAATAGAAAATATAGACGTCTTTTTTTTAGGTTGTGTGAAAATGTAGGGGCCTTTCTATAAAATACTCTTGATCGTTTAGACCCCTTATAATTCGAAGTGATTCAATTTAAGGTGAATAAGATGGGGACAAATTTTAACTATATAATACTTGAAGTAAGTGAGGTTAAGAGAGTTTAGATTGACTGTAAGAGGAGAGGCAAAAAGATTGCACATGTATCGCTCTATTTTTTTTTATTTTTTTTTATTTTTAAGTTTCTCACATGAATATGCCTATGTGTTGTTATGACAATTGTCTTGTATTCTATAAGGGACTCTTAGCCAAATACAAGGCGTTTGGTAATTTGTATCAAAATTTAAATATTCTCAAAGTGGATTGTATAGTTTTGTGATAATCAATTTCTTCTGAGAAACATGAGGTGACTGAAACCCACAACATGTTGTAACTTCATAATTTTATTATGGACGTGGGCACACTGTCAAACCACGTGAATATTATATATTCATTATTACTCTTTTCAATGATATTAAACTCTATTGAATGATGAATGGTGATGCAGGTTTTAGGAGATATAGAGGCACCCAATTATCTATCAAGAATGAGTGGAGTGGGCGATATACACTGGATTAAATTCCATGGCATAGATGGGCTAACAATCGATGGGACAGGGCAAATAACTGGCCAAGGAACCAACCATGTAAGATATTTTGAGCTCGCATCTTCCAGATTTTTTTATTTCTTTATTTTTTTATTTTTTGAATAATAAAAAGCTTTCTCTTGAACGTTTTCTGTTTTAATTGATACTAAAATGAATTTGATTGCATACAATTGATACTATAAATTATTATATTACATATGCTGGTCATTTGTCAAAATTAGTTTGCCACAATATTTTAGTTGGGAAGATTTCAAATAAGGCCTTAATTTTTTGCCTTATTCAAAAAAAGACACAAGTCTCAAAACTTTTTAAATTAGTCTCTAAGTTTTCTAGTAAGTTTTCAATTAAAGAGTACATCTAGCCATTTAATGGTATTTCCTGAAGACTTCTTCCCTCGGTTTTTTAAAACGCCTAAAGTACCATTCATTTAAGGCCATGACATGGTTTTGGCAACCACAACATTTAGCCAATCACCGTAGAGATGCTATTTGTCATCGATCACAGTGAGGATGTTAGTAAAGAAAAGGAAGAGAATATAGAGAAAGTGAATGAGAGTTTCATTTCAATGAAGGGTAATTTGGGTAGTTTATAATTTCTGAGGGAAAAAGTCGTAAAAAAATAGCTTTAAATAGACGAATATCGTTAATTGAAAATTTCCTATAAAACTTTGGGACTAATTTGAAAAGTTTTGAAACTTGTATCATTTTTTTAAATAAGGTAAAAACTTAAGGTCTTACTTGAAATTTTTTTTCTATTTTAGTTCTATCTGCCTTTTTGTTGATTACATCATTATGATGGTGGCACCCACTTCGATTAGTGACCTGATGGAACTCATATGGATTATTTATTGTTCGAAGGGTGGCGCACCCACAATTACATAATTTGAGGGCTGACCTCCTTTTTTATTTAACCCAATCAAGGGGCTGGGACCAAGAGAGAGCCCGCACATACGGGAAGGAAAGAAGGCCCATGCAAATGGGAAAGGAGCCCACACAAGAGGGAAGAAAGCCCACCATTATTCAACTTTTCCAATAAAATCTTAATCAATTGGGAATTACAGGGCTGCCTCTACGGATACACCGAGGACTCTCATTGAATTGTCTTGGATTTGGATTTGAATCTGAGAGGACCAAGATTTTAGTATGAGCTTATTCAACTTCTGGACATTCCCGCACATGGACATTGTGGCAGGCCCCTTTAATTTCATTAGGGTCACGGTCTTTTGAGGGCCCTGTGGCTCTTTACTTATACATGTTGTAGACGTTTCCACGGGTGAAAATTTCGCTCCCATTTACAAACCAACATTTATTGCCTGATGGGTAAGGAGCGTGTTTCTACTGGCTATCAAGGTTCAAATCCGGGGTACGTCACTTCTTCCCGTTTGTGCGGGTTCCTTTTCAATTTTTGTGGACTATCTTTTCATATGTATAAAGGTTTTCTCGTGGATCCGAGTTGGCTGGGGTACAAAAAAAACACATTTTACGGCCTACTTATTTTAATGAATCCTCCATAGTTCATTTGCTTTCTTTGTTCTTATGAAATGAACAGGTTCTGGGGATCTTGAATTGCAACAATGTAATCATTAATGGTTTGAAAATAGTCAGCGGCTTGGGAAAACACATCGATATCGTCGAATGTATTGGGGTCCACATTTCTCAACTAACAATAACTGCCCCTGGCGACAGCCGAAACACAGACGGTATACACATCGAAAAGTCACAACATGTGGAAATTCTAAGCTCTACAATAGGAACTGGTACTTATCTTTTCCATTTATAATTGCTTTCTGTCGAGTCTATCTTTATTTGCATTGAAATACATAGAAAGTGAATATATATATATATATGATTGTTAAAAATAAAGATTAAAAAGTCAAGATCAAAAAATGAACATCAAATAGTATTTTCTTTTGATTCTATTTCCCTAAAAGAAAATATTTGTTGAGATGTTTATTTTGGAAATTCATATTTAATTTTTATTTTCAATAACTTTATATATTCAATTCCTATGAATTCTAATGTAAACAAACAGCCGTTGAGTTTGTATATTACTCCTTTTCTTTTGTTTACAATAGAAATTTGTATGTATGAATCTTTGAGTGAGTTAACTTATTTCTATAATCCATATACAGGTGATGATTGCATTTCCATTGGAGGTGGAACTTCAGATGTTAACATCAGCCACATAAATTGTGGGCCGGGCCATGGGATAAGGTACGTATTCTATTTAAAAGTAATCACAGTATTGCTTTCGGCTCATGGTAAGCATCAACCTCAACCTCAAGTAGGGATGCAAACGGGTTGGGTCTCAATTCGTCTTCGTCTAAGTGGACTCACATTCAGACCCAGATCCAAACTGGTACCTTTCTTTTGTAGCCGGATTCAGCATCAACTAAAACAGTAAAAGGGAACATGGTTTTAGATCCGGACCCTAAACAAGATGTGGAATCCAATAATATAATTGGATGTAAGGGCTGCATTATAATCTTCTTAAATATAAAAGTGATGCAATTACATGGTAAATGAATAAAGTTAAGTAGATCTTCAAATATCAATTTTACTCAAACTATGTATGCTCTTAAAAATTATATAAATTTTTAATATGTGGACGTAATCATTCTGGATCAAGATCCTCCGGAAGGGACATAAAAGAATTTGGATCTAGATCCCAATGTTTTAGATTCTATATATGCTTGGATGCTGATGCTGATCTGGATCCTAATTCTATATCTACAAGCCTAACCTTAGGGTTATGTTCACTATTGGATGAGTGAGAAATTAATTGTTAATTGGTTGTAATCAGGCAATTTACTTTATTAAAGCCAAGGATTTTGGGTTTGATTTTGACTGTTGGTTGGGATTTTGACTTTTAAGTTTTTTTTTTTCTTTAAATCTTCTCTCCCCACTTATCTCATGCAACTACTCCCCAGATCCTATCTCATGCAACTACTCACTTTATCTCATTATCGAAAGCACTAAGAATCACTCATTAGTTTTCATTCCATTTTTCTTTTTATGCAAATACTATTTCTATCCAAATTATACCATCCCTTTCTACTCAAGTTTTCCTCTTTCCTTTCTATGCCACTAGCTTTTGGATTACATAAACTAGTACTCTCATAACTTTTTTTTTCTTTTGTTTTCTTTCTAAAATCTATGAATTTTTTTAATGCGTGAATAGTTAAATTGTAATGTTGGCCATATCCTGCTGAGCACGTATTATTATATTAGTCAATATTTATCATAATCAATCAGAATTATTGGATCATCAAACTATTGATGATAGTTTGAAAGGATGGTTTGGATGTGCATGAGATGTCCTCTATACTAATAAAGTTAATCTTTTAATCACCCCTCTTTCTAATAAATATATATATATATACTGTTAAAAACATATAACTATTAAAAACTAGTCATGAATTTACCACTCTCTCTGTATTTATATCCACAGGTAATATGAAGATCTCTTAAAAAGTATTTTTTTCCGGATATTTTGAATATAGCACAACATAATTTGAAAAAAAAACTTTCTAATTAAACACTGCAATATTTAAGAAATATCAACAATTAAAGAAAACCGTATGTTTGTTCGAGATAAAGATTTGTTAGCATTGTTAAAAATAGATGAGACAGGTGAGATTGGGGCCAGTGATGATCTTGCAATCAAGTCAGGCACAGTCGTATCCTTCATGCTTCTATTTTGAGGGTTTAGGGTTCGAGATCTCTAGATTGGTCCACTCAATAAATCAACACACTAGTGTGCAAAAAATAATAAACTACGCAACGGAAATAAAATCACAAGCACACACCACAAGGACACCAGATTTAAGGTGGAAAACCCTAACCGGGTGAAAAACCACCGATCCGTACTGAATCTAATCAAACACTATGAATCTCGCAATTACAAGAAACTCATATTTCTTCCCTAGATATCCCTTATCTACAGACTGAAGTTACCTTGTGTCGCATCACGCTTCAACGACATCACACCGTTGATTGCAACAGATCCAGCGCTTAACTCCTTAAATCTTCTACGCAAGAAGATGGACTTTTACAAGGGATGCAGAAGAACTTGGCTCTCTACAGTATTTGGCAGCACAACTCTTTAAAAATCTCTAAAGAGAATTTCTCTCAATTTGATCACTAATTCAAAACTTGAGAGATGATCTATTGCCTTTTGATTATCTTTGGGTTGTGAGAAACACCCAATTTATAGCCTCAAATTCGTGCTTAAGACTCTTAATAATATTCCACTTAGAGTAAGAGTCTTTTTTTCAACTCTAAAAAGAATCCTGAACCAACTGTTCTTCCACCGTCCGCCACCCTCGCTATAGCGAGGCATGTCTCTGCCTCGGGATAGGACCTGACATCTTATTAAGGCATCTGCAGCCTTTTTTTTTACTTTTATACCTTACAATCTCCCCCTTTTGGCAATTCTTGGACAAATTTCCCCAATACAATAAGATCTACCCAAAAGAAAAATCCAAAATGCATTGAATTTTAAAAAAACATCAGCATTATAGATCTTGAATTGCCTTAGCTTGTAAAACACTTTTGGGCTTCATTCTTCTCCCCCTGAATTTGTCCATAATTGACAAACAAAAAATCATGCAGCTTCAGTCAATCTGGATGCAGTAGGTCCCCCTCAATTTTGACTCCCTCTCACTATGATCTTCGTATCAGCACTGGGGGTAGGAGCTTGACCTCCTTGATCAAGGCTTTTTATAATTAGTCACCCACACTTTTGTAATTGGAACTTTCAGCAAAGTGTGAGCAAACTCCTTAGGCAAATTAGATTTTCTAACCCAAATTGGAGTTGTCTAGGGTGGAGAAAAATTCTTCCGCCATTGCTTGGTCTTGGGTAGACTTTGCAGCTTCTTGCAATGGGGACGAATGTGTCCTTTCTTTCCACAGTGGTGACAAGTGTATGTGAGTGCAGCGCGTGACACATTCTTTTTCTTGAAACTACTCGACACATTATTTAAAAGTGCAGTATGCGGAGTAGCATGTGCAACACTTGAAACAAAGATTATTTTATCTTTAGCATTTGAAGTGGATGCACCATGATCATAACCGAGACCGCTTCTGTCAAACTGAGACTTCTGACTACACAAGATGTTTGTAAGAGTTTTCGAACCAATGTTCATCTTGTTTAGTGAAGCTTGTTTCACTTCTAACTCAGACAGAGTGATCTTTAGTCTTCCTTGCAAATCTTCTTTTTCAGATTTAACAGTCTGCAACTCCGCCTTCATATTCTCAATCTCTTATTCGGCCTTTTCAAGTTTTTGACTCTCAGTGGTCAAATTTTCAGTCATGCAGTTTTTCTAACTTTCCAAGAGACGAATCTTTTCAAGTGCTTGCTCTAAATCATTCTTTAATGCAAAATTTTCTTCTTGAGCAGCTTTTAACTTGATTGTGACCTTCTGACCATACTTGGTCATCCGCACACAATCATTAAACGTGGAGTAATATTTTTCACTACACCAAAAATGAAAAATTAGAACGGTTTACCATTCCTAATCCTTGTGTTCCTAATCCATTCATCCGTTCCAATTTTCTATTTTTGGAACGGATTAACGGATTATGAACGGTTTAGGAACGGACGAACGGATTAGGAACGGTAATCTGTTTCAATTTCCCATTTTTGGTGTAGTGTTTCCTCCCAATCTTGTCCTTTATCTGACACCTCATCTTCATTATCATCATCAAACATAGAAGCTCTTGCCAAAGAATTGATTGAGTATCATTCTAGAAATATCTTGTGATCAAACACAATAAATTAGTATAACCCGCTCTAATACCAATTGAAGGTTTAGGGTTCGAGATCTCTAGATTGGTCCACTCAATAAATCAACCCACTAGTGTGCAAAAAAACAGTAAACTACGCAGCGGAAATAAAATCACAAGCACACACCACAAGGACACAAAATTTAAGGTGGAAAATCCTAACTGGGTGAAAAACCACCGATCCGTACTGGATCTATCAAACACTATGAATCTCGCAATTACAAGAAACTCAGATTTATTCCCTAGATATCCCTTATCTAAAGACTGAAGTTACCTTGTGTCGCATCAAGCTTCAACGACATCACACCGTTGATTTCAACAGATCCAGCACTTGACTCCTCAAATCTTCTACGCAAGAAGATGGTCTTCTACAAGAGATACAGAAGAAGTTTGCTCTCTAGAGTACTTGGCAGTACAACTCTTCAAAAATCTCTAAAGAAAATTTCTCTCAATTTGATCACTAATTCAGAACTTAAGAGATGATCTATTGTCTTTCTCTTATCTTTGGGTTGTGAGAAACACCCAATTTATAGCCTCAAATTCGTGCTTAAGACTCTTAATAATATTCCACTTAGAATAAGAGTCCTTTTTTCCAACACTAAAAAGAGTCCTGAACCAACTGCTCTTCCACCGTCTGCCACCCTCGCTATAGCGAGGCATGTCTCTGCCTCGGGATAGGACCTGACATCTTATTAAGGCATCTGTAGCCCTTTTTTACTTTTATACCTTACACATTATAATCATTAATAATCACCGACAATTTTCTTTTATCTCAATAAAATCACGGCAAATGTTATTCAATGGGACACCAGGACCTACATAATTAAAAAGGAGCGGGTTTCCATATACAGACGACGGTGTTCACCAAAAATACATGAAGATCGTTTTTATTAAAAAAAAACTACCATTTATCAAAGAATTTATTTTATTTATTTTAACAATTACATTGAGGGATGTTAAAGAAAAGTTTGTTAGAGACAAGATTTGTTAGGATTGTTAAAGAGATCAAATAAGGTAGGTGAGAAAGATTAAGTGAATTTGAATTTTCAGACAATATTGAAGTATGTCATTCTTCCTTTACAAATTCAGGGTATTTCCTCTAAAGATAATTACGGCGATTTTATGGGGACTTTTGAATCGAAATTCTTTATAAACTATATCTGTAAAATGGTCAGCTTCATTGGCTGAGATTCATAGGCTGATCCTTTTATGTATTGAGCTAACTCATGGGCCTTAAATCTGTCCAGTCCAACCCAAGCGAGTAAGTCAGGCAGGCCCAATGATTATTACAGCGTAGTCGACTAGTCCCCATTTCATGGTGACCATATGTAAGTGTAGTGTAGCCTGACCTTCCTACTTCTTGCGTTTCTGGTGTAGCATTGGAAGCTTGGGAGATGACAACTCTGAGGTCGCAGTTGAGCAAATACATGTCTCATTCTGCAATTTCTACAATACTATGTATGGAGCAAGGATTAAAACATGGCAGGTCAGACCAACAAAACATCTTAAGCTTTGTAGCTACTGATCAAAAGGTTCCCACAAACCTGCCCCATTGGGCTCAATTTGAGCTGTGCTCTCAGGCCTATTAATTTCCTGGGTTGAGGATTGATTCTCTGTCCCAACATAGTTCTAAAACTGGACATCCTTCAAAAAAATTTGGGCTAGTTGGAGCTTATCCGACCTGGTTTTCAAGTTTTTGAACTATATTCCCAATAGCTAAACAGCTATAGGCTTGAACCTATGAAGTCATACAGACTTGGGCCATATTGGCCCAGTAGATGTGGCTCAGCCCAACCAACAAAGAACTTTCAGCATTAGTGATGACCCACTACTCCTTGTCTTGTATTAATTTTGGTTCATGAGATGTGTGCAGGGAGGATCCGGTTTTGCTAGAAATATCATATTTGAGAACCTCAACTTCACTAACGTTGACCTAGCCATATCCATAGACCAATACTACTGCAATGGCCAGCACAACTGTGGAAACAAAGTGAGTACATTTATTTTGTTTTGATTGCTCAACAGGTTAAGATGATTTACTAAATTGACTCAGGGTTTACCCAAGTCCACTTAGATAGTCAGGTTGAACTCCTTCACTTCATCTTCATGTTTTAAGGCTTACATATTAGACAAAAGTGGTCCACATGACCACACATCTAGTAATGTTAAAGTCAGTTGATTTTTTTAGAAACTTTCCCTTTAGTTTTGATTTTAATAAATTTTGGTTGGATTCACTTTAAAAAAAAAGGCCCAATTGATTTAAGACTCTTGTTTGGCTAATCTTTGATGGAATTAAGGAAACCGACTTCTAATAGATTTCTTTGATGGGCTTACTTTATTTTTGTTGAGTTTTTAAGAACATACTAATGGACTTCTTCCTGTGCTTTTTTTTCCATCGACGGTGAAGACATCTGCAGTGAAAGTGAGTGATGTACATTTTGTAAGAGTGCAAGGGTCTACTACTGCGGATGTGCCCATCTACCTCGCATGTAGTCAAACTGTCGCCTGCACCGGCATTGTTCTCGACAATGTTCAGCTAAAATCAGATAAGAAGATGACCTCATACTGCCTCAATGCCCAAGGGAACGTCGTTGATCCAGTGACACCAGAAGTCACATGCCTTGCCTAGTTATAAAATTGAGGTCCCAGAGGTGCTCTCTTGGGTTTTCCGTACATGGTTAACTATGAGTACAATGACCATAATCAAGCTTTTAATGAAGTCTCTAATAAAGTTACATAACTTTCAGTGATTAATTGGGTTCTCTCCTTCATATTCTCTCTTCCTTTGATGTTTCAAAAGCTAATGTTCTGTAAAGAATAGAGAAAGAGAAAGGATTTGGAAAATAATTCATGACCGTATTTCATTGATTGAGGTATGTATATATATACAAGAGTATTATCCTAGTTTTTAGGCTAAGTTAGTGATAACCACTAAACTACTTATGGTTAGGATAGAGATAAGCACTAAACTAATTATGGTAAACAAATATCTACAAGATAATATTGTAATACTCCCCCTCAAGTTGGAGCATGGGGATCGATAATGCCCAACTTGCCCAAAAGAATCTGAAAGTGGACCTTCCCAAGGGCTTTGGTAAACAAATCGGCTGGCTGCTGAGCCGTAGGAATGTAGTTGGTAATGATATTGCCGGACTGGACATGATCTCGGACGAGGTGACAGTCTATCTCAATGTGCTTCGTCCTCTCATGGAACACGGGATTAGCAGCGATGTGCAGGGCAGCTTGGCTATCACAGTAAAGACGCATAGGAGAGTTGTGACCAACTCCTAAGGAATGCAATAAGGACTTCAACCAGACTAACTCACAAGAAGTTGATGCCATGGACCTGTACTCTGCCTCAGCAGACGATCGAGAGACAGTCGTCTGCTTCTTAGTCTTCCAAGAGATGGGAGACTTGCCTAACATGATAAAATAGCCAGTAATAGAACGCCGAGAGATAGGACAAGAGGCCCAATCTGAGTCACAAAAGGCTGTGAGTTGCAGGGAACTCTTAGCAGATAGCAACAAACCTTGTCCCGGATGCCCTTTTAGGTAGTGAAGAACCCGAAGAGCAGCGTGCCAATGATCCTCCTTAGGATCCTGCATGAACTGAGCCAGAATATGCACAGAATAAGACAATTCGGGGCGTGTAATAGTAAGATATATGAGGCGACCCACTAGGCGGCGGTACATCTCGGGATCTGAAAGAGACGAGCTTGCAGAGATGGCAAGCTGATGGTGTTGTTCCATAGGAAACTCACATGGCTTTGCAGCAAGTAAGCCAGCTTCAGACAAAATGTCCAGAGTATATTTCCGTTGAGACAGAAAAAGGCCAGACGGAATACGAGATATCTCAATCCCAAGAAAATATTTCAGAGCACCAAGATCCTTCATATGAAAGCAGGTACCGAGATAAGACTTGAAACGAGCAATGGAAGCAGAATTATTACCCGCAACAATTAAGTCATCAACATACACCAGGACGTGTAGAGTGATGCCAAGCCTCTGATATGAAAAAAGAGAGTAATCAGCTTTGCTTTGGCAGAAACCGAAGGCACGTAGAGCAGAAGAGAGCTTGGCGAACCAGTTTCGAGGAGCCTGCTTGAGCCCGTAAAGAGACTTGCGCAGACGACAAACATGTCCAGGTGGAACATCAGCAAGGCCCGGAGGAGGTCTCATATACACCTCTTCATCAAGGTCACCATGCAGAAAAGCATTGTGAACATCCATCTGATGAAGTTCCCAGCCACGAATAGTAGCAACTGAGAGAAATACACGAACTGACGCCATCTTTGCAACAGGCGCAAAGGTTTCAGTGTAGTCAACACCTTCAATCTGACGATTCCCAAGAACAACTAAACGAGCCTTGTGTCTCTCAATAGACCCGTTAGACCTGTATTTGATACGATACACCCATTTGCAGCCAATTGGGGTCTTCCCAGGAGGTAACACAGAGAGCGTCCATGTGCCATTTCGGCGTAGTGCCTCCAGCTCAGAGTTCATCGCCTCTCGCCAGGCGATGTGTTGAACCGCATCTTTGAACGAAGAAGGTTCGGTTCCTGTCGTAATAGCAGCAAGAAAACAGATATGGGAGGCCGAAAAATTAGTGCAAGAAACATATGCAGCTAAAGGGTAAGGAAGACTTGAGGGCCGTGACTGTTGCATGGGCGAAGAAGATGCATTGGGGGGGTTAAAATGCTGAACTGTACTGCACACATAGTCTTTCAGACGAACACTAGGCTGTCGTGTCCGAGTACTTTGCCGAACAACAGATTGATCCGACTCAGAATCAGCTGGAGGAGGAATCAGAGAAGGACTCCCCCTTGCTTGAGAAAGCGAGATGGCATCCGGAGGAGCAGAGGCTGCAGGCTGCTGTGTAATAGGTGGTGGATCATCATAGACAGCCGGAGATGGAGCGGAGACCGGAGCGGTAGGTGGCTCAGGCGGAGGTACGGCAAACGGGAAGAACGATTCAAAGAAAACGACATCCCTGCTGACAAAGAGCTCCTTGGTTTCTAGGTCATATAAGCGCCAGCCACGCTTGCCAGGTGGATAGCCAAGAAAAACACACTTACGGCTTCGTGGTGCGAACTTGTCACGAATCCGAGGGGTCTGAGTGGCAAAGCAGAGACATCCGAAGACTCGAAAAGAGCTGTAAGATGGTACATAGTTGTGGAGAAGCTCATAAGGAGTGCGGTTACCCAGAACAGGAGATGGTGTACGGTTGATAAGGAAAGCTGCGGTTGAAACACATTCGGCCCAGAACTGCAAAGGCAAGTTTGCCTGAAAACGCAACGCACGAGCTACATTAAGCAAATGACGATGTTTCCGCTCGACCCTGCCATTCTGTTGGGGCGTAGCAACACAAGAAGTCTCAAAGATAATCCCTTTAGCATCAAGAAAGGGACGTAGAGGAAGGAACTCTGTTCCATTATCTGAACGGACTCGCTGAATCCGTTTGTTGTACTGCGTATCTACAAGAGCACAAAAATTCTTGAAAAGCAAAGCAATTTCAGACTTGGCAACACAGAAAAAGACCCAAACGGCCCGAGAGTAGTCATCAACAATTGTTAGAAAATAAGAGGCACCACGAAATGAAGGAGTGCTGTATTTTCCCCAAACGTCACAATGGACCAATTGAAACAAATCATCTGCTTTATTAGAACTAAGAGGAAAAGACAATCTAGGTTGTTTTGCTTTAAAACAAGAATCACAAGGCATAATACTCTCTAAGGAGTCCTTGTCTAGCTTAAGTTCAGAAATAGAAGACATGACAGAAGATGACGGATGACCAAGACGACAGTGCCACAGAATAGCAGAATTGACAGATGTCTGAGCAGACATAGCAGAGACCGCAGAACGCAGATGCTGAATCCAGTAAACCCCCCTTTGCTGCTTACCCACGCCAATCACTGTCCTCGTATGAATTTCCTGAAGGACAACAAGTTTGTCGGTTAGAAGCACTAATAGACGAAGATCACGAGCCAACTGAGCAAAAGACAATAAGTTGCAACGCAAATAGGGAACCAATAGCACATGAGAGAGACAGAAATCGCCCATATAGAGGCATCCCTCTTTCGTAGCAGAAGAAACACTGCCATCAGGTAATGTAATAGTAACAGATTTGACATCCTTGATGTCCCTGAGCAACGCTGAATCACCAGTCATATGGGAAGAAGCACCAGTGTCAAGAATCCAGGAAGAATTCATACCGGATTTATCAGCGACGGATTGCATGGAATTAAACATATTCATCACCGCAGTCCATTGGTCGTCAGACAACGTCGAACCGAAAGCTTGACGATCCGAGGATGCCATAGACGAAGCGATCGCACCACCCTGGTTTTGGACTGCGTTCGCAGATCCCGCTGGACTCTCGTTGGAGGAATGAGCTGACGAACCTGTACCTGACCCAGAAGCTTGATTGCGAGCGGCGATCCGTGCTTTGAGCCAATCGGGAAGGCCATTGAGCCGGTAGCAGGTGGGCTTGTCGTGACCTTTCTTGCCACAGTGGGAGCAGACGAGATGCTTGCGGGACTCAGGTGGGGGCATCGGTGAAGAAGGTTTGGAGAAGCGACGAGCGGCAAGGGCCAACGAATCGGTCGAAGCCTCCCTGGACGTGACAACCGTCTTTAGCCTCTCATCCTGAATCACCAGGGAATAGACCCTATTCATCGGAGGTAAGGGATCATGGGCCATGATATTGGAACGAAGAGTCCCAAAAGCTGCATCATCAAGGCCCATCAGAAACTGATGCACGCGTTCTTCTTCACGCTCTTGCACCAAAAAAAAATTCAAATTGCACTCGCATTTACTGCAGGTACAATTTCGAGTTGGGACATATGTCAGGAGCTCGTCCCATAGTTTCTTCAAGATACCATAATATGCGGCCACAGTGTGGCCTGTTTGACGACATCGGGCAATTTCGGAACGCAACTGAAGCTTGCGGGGGCCGTTCCCAATGCAGAAACGCTGACGAAGATCGTCCCAAAGATCTTTGACATTGTCAAAGTAAGTGATGGAAGAGCGAAGAGGAGGGTCGATAGATTGAACGACCCAACTTACCAGCATAGAATTTACCATGGACCAATCATCAAGCATAGGAGGAGATTTAGCAGTGGAAGCAGGACGGGGTATAAAACCATCCACAAAGCCGAGTTTTCGCTTTGCGCGAAAGGAGTTGCGCATTGCGATCACCCATTCATCGTAATTGTCACCCGTGAGAACCACCGGGCATATGGAAAGGCCAGGATGGTCAGACGGATGAAGATAGTACGGAGAAGAGAAAGTAATAGCAGCATCCTTGTTGACTTCGGTCGACATGATGGCCGATGAAACCGACGACGGAAAAACAGCAGTTCGGCAGCGACAGGAGTTCGGCGGAACCGACGACTGAAAGGCAGCAGTTCGGCAGGGACAGGAGTTCGGCGAAATCGACGACGGAAAGGCAGCAGTTCGGCAGCGACAGGAGTTCGGCGGAACCGACGACGGAAAGGCAGCAGATGCGTGATTAGGATTGCGTTTAGGATTAACCAGGCTCTGATACCATGTAAAGAATAGAGAAAGAGAAAGGATTTGGAAAATAATTCATGACCGTATTTCATTGATTGAGGTATGTATATATATACAAGAGTATTATCCTAGTTTTTAGGCTAAGTTAGTGATAACCACTAAACTACTTATGGTTAGGATAGAGATAAGCACTAAACTAATTATGGTAAACAAATATCTACAAGATAATATTGTAATATGTTCATATGGGACTTCTTTTTTTTTTTGGTAAAGGTTCATATGGGACTTTGTATGCAGATATGTTGAATTGCAACTTGGCTTAGCTAGGAATAACTGTGCATCTAAAAGAGAATGCTTATTGCAAGAGCATGAATGACAGGATCATGACCAGCTTGATCTGATACTAGGACTTTCAAAGCACTAAATGCATTGTATAAATTCACCATGAGATTCACCTGAGAAAGAAATGATCTCAATTTATACAACCTGTTAATAATTCAAATTTAAACTAATCAATTCTGTTTCTCTAACAAATCTGATGACAAACTTAATCCCTAGCATATCTTCCCATCATAACATAATCCCAGCCATTGATATTCTTATCATATGAAGTCCATAGATAGCATGGAGTAAGAATTCATTAGTCTACCTAACTTGATGTAGTCCCAAGTTGAACTTGTCCTTCTTAGAATTCAAGCATGGAGGAAATATCCTATTTGATTACATTTTCTCTACATCCAAACACATGCTGGACAAAATGCAAAGAGGACTTTAAACTAGTGCACTATACATTTAACCTTTAAGTTGTCAACTCCTTATGTGAGAAGTACAAGTACGTACACCCAGTTTAGATATCATCTAGGAGATTTAAAACAGCTCAATACCTTTCTTGTTTACCAAAGGGCTGCTGTGTTACCATCTTTTGTTGATTCAATTGACCTTGGAACATACCTTTCTTATCTCTCCCTCTGTCCCTGTTTTCACCCCAATGCTACTCATCTTGATCATTGATTTGGGGAACTCCAAATTGAATCTCAGGCCAAGCAGACCCCTTATAGTCCCTGCGTAGTTCTGGACGATGCTACGCGTTGCACTATCGCCCCAAAGTCTCTGGTCTGATTCAAGAACTCCATTACCATCCCTTACATTCTTAAAGAAGCTTACGTCGAAATTGGACTGACTATCTTTGTCCAGTGCCACCCGCTTTGAAATATCGCCATTGGGAGGGCAAAGTGTTTGGAGTTGCCCCAAGTAGACCTGATTTATGGTTGGATCCGCATTGCCGGTGGTCGTGAAGTTGTATAGGCGGTACCGGAAAAACTGGCAATCTGTTTGACCAATTGTATGTGCCCCTATGCTCACATAACAAGTAACCTCATTTAGAAAAAGTGATGACAAAGGGGTAACCTGACCCAACCTATTAACCCAACCCAAAAACTTCTCGCGCTGTTATGGGTCAATCATGGATCGAAAGATCCAGGCCTGCTTTTAAACGGGTAGGACATGGATTGACCTTTCTAAAGCCCACTATATAAATTTAATAAAGGTTGGCCTGCGCAGTTTTTACAAATCAGTATGGTGGTGTTTTTTTGGTACGTATGCCAATCATATGAATGTATGTAGGCCTCATTTTGGATGGGTCTACTGGAGTCAATAATAGAGGTGGTCTCACATCTACTAGACCCAAAAAAATGAGAGAGAGATAGAGAGAGAGAGAGAGAGTACCAACTAATGTGACTAGATCTTGATCATTCAAGCCTTTATCAACAAACTTTTGCCTTTGAACAGTGATGGAATCAAGGGGAGATGGTAAGTTGGATGCTTCTGATGATAGAGAGATCCGACCATCTCTTCTTCCTGTTGGTACTAACCAACTTGGCCCATTGCTCTTGAAAAAACACATGAACTCACACTCAGAAAGAGCTTCAAGACAGAACAAAATCCATCTCTATTTGATACTAATGTCCATAGCCCTGATTCAAGGGTCAGCCCTAGTCAGGCCCATTCATCTTTGACCTTAAACTCTCGGCCTGACCCATTACAACTATAACTGAAACTGATTAAAAAATTGCTCTTGGATTGTTTATCCGAGCTCAAAAAGGCCCACAATAAAAGACGGCTTGCTAATTTCTTGGGCCACAAAATCTGGCCAAATTAAAAAACTCAACCCAGCCAAGAAACGCAGTTTAATGAGTCAGGCCGACTACCTCTCTGACACAGGCAGACATGTTTGACTCAGCTGACTCATTGACTGACCACTCGAGTGAGTCATAATGAGTTCTTAAACTAAGCATTGGATACATATTTTTACGATAGATTCAGTAGGATCTGGGCTCCAACCTGACCCATTTACAGACCTAGGGACACTGAATGAGAAGAAATTGTGTACTAGTGCATGTGCTTGTGTTTTGAAAGGTTAATGATTGATACCAAATCAACAGCATCGCGAGCAGCCAGTGCTAATATATCAGCACAAGAGACCACACCAGGGCACAGAGACTCCAGTTGAGTTTTTGCATCATCAATCACTTCAAAGCCTCTTAATCCGAGGTTTGGCAATGCATTCCTCTCTGCAGATGACCCACTTATCAATACCGACCCATCACAGCCCTGTGATACAAAAACATGCCAATCAGACACCTAATGAGTGGTTGCAATTGATAGAATTTAATACATAGATGGATGGATGGATGAGATGTATCTGATAAAGGAAGATACATTGATTGATGGGAGAAATAGTCCTATAGGAACAGCATACAGGTTTCAAACTTGCAAACCCTTCTATGGAGACCTCTTGGATGCATCTGAATAATGGGGTGAGTTTAGAGTGAAATTGAGAGCTCTTAATGTGAATCACATCATGTTTGTTGGGATAACTTCGAAGGAAAATAATATTTGGATCTATCAAGAAAATTCTCTAAAAATAAGCTTAAAACTGAAATTAAAAAAGCAGAATTTGTATAAATGATTTGTATGACCAAAAACAAGAAAACAAAGTACCATGAAAGGAAGTATTATAGAAAATATTTAAAAGAAGAAGAAAAAGGAGAAGAGCAGAGCTTTCGTTTCATACATTATTCTAGTAACATCATATAGCTAGAACTGTTTAATGATCAAATGGTAAGGTCATGAGTGTTATTTTTCAATAAAGTCCTCGATGACAAGGGGTTGCTCAGTTGGTTGGCCATCCCACATGTCACCCAACTACCCAGGGCCCCCACTTTGTGGGTTGCTCATTCTATTCGTGTCCTCTTCCAACTATCATTTTATGTGGTCATGCATGATAAATAGGGATGATTTTTCTCCTGCGCGCACTATGCACTGCGCATCGGTGCCATTCATCATGTGGGATCAGCTGAAACTCAAGAGGGGTCCCACCTTTGGTTATCATCCAGAGACACAACTGTGCAGGAGTGCTTGACCAGGATAAATTCTCCCTGTTAAATATAGTCTATAATATCATGATTTTGTCGCAATAAAAACAAAAGTGACTGTAAGTAATTTGTAGTCATTTATTTAAATGCGATGGAAGTAAAATCTTATGATTGTAATCTTACATTTAAGGACTGCAAAGTTTAACAATTTTATAAGTTGAACAAAATTGCGGTCAGTTCATAACCAGAATCTCCCAGATAGATTAGATCAAACAGATAAATGGATTTTAGGTTGATGAAACTCACCTGAACAAAACAGTCATGGAAATTTAGCCTTAACAAGCCAGGTGCAATAGTAGGATCCCTCTTGAATAGTGCTTCTACAGTAGACCTTACTGTGGCCTCAGCATTGGGACAGGTTGAAGAGTAAAAGCCTGTTTTCAGACCCCCTTGCCCATGTACTAACAGACCCATCAACAAAGTCCATATACAAAGAGACAAAATGAGGGCCATCTCCATTCCTAGTCCTTTTGCTACCTTGGTCTAATGGGATCAATGCTCCTTACTTGGTATTTATAGTTGTTCCTTCGGATTTTATTTATATCTGTTACTACTTACTAGTATTTTATTCATTTGGCCTACCTCTGCCTGGTGTTAGTGGGTGCATTTCAAACGTGTGGGGACCTCTGGTGGTGAAGCTCTCTTTTTTCTTGACTTTTAGGCCTGTTTGGATAGGCAAAAAATAGAGTAGAGTGAAGTTAAATGGGTCCTAATAGTCTAAAATTTTAACTTTACCCCGTTTGGATGAGTTTGGTCCAATAAATGAAGTAATGTTACGAGCCACATGTACTCCATTTCACTTCAACTCTAAATACTTCTATTTCTTTGAGTAAAAGTGAATTCTACTCCAAACCTTAACTTCAAAATAAGCATCCAAATGGAGTGAAGTAAAGTACTCTACTTTAATTTCAACCTACTTATCTTCACTCCACTTCATATGTGAAATCCACTTCATTTCACTCCACTCCTCATTTATCCAAACAGGCCCTTAAATGTAAGTTGGAGGTTGGAAGTGGATGTCACTGGGCTTATCTGATTATTCCATATTAGCTTTATTCCATCCGCGTTAGATGTTTCTTTCTCCTTTTCTTTTGTTGAGCTCCTTTCACATTAGCTTTCGTATCACAGCATGAGCCTATCACCTTAGGTTGCATGCCACTAGCAACTGGGGTTCAACTAGGGTAGGTCAGGTCGGGTATTGTCTTCACACAAGCCCAGCCCAAATTGTACCTAAGTAGACCCAAATATGAATTTGACACAAATGAAATCCAAACATTTCTGACCCAAATTGAAAATTTTCTACTTAGCTCGGGTCAGATTGTGCAGCTAACCTCTAGTTCGGCTTGCTTCTGATTAGGTAAAAGTTCATAAAATGTATATAATAGAGCATGGTATAATCACTAGGATGACTTTCTCTGGCGCACTGCATATCGGTGTCATTCATCACTTGGGACCCAGTGAAATTCAAGGGATTCCAACCTTTGGCGAAAGTCCAGATGCACTCTCCCATAGGAGCGCGTACACATGGTTATCACTATGTCTATTTTGTGTGTGTGCAAGTGCGCGCATAGATAAATAGGATACCAAGGTCAATTTACGGTGCCAAAAGCGCAAACCTAAAGGGGATCACTAGCCCAAATGGTTTCAAAGTCTAGGACCGGACACAACCAGAAGGTAAGGCTAACTCAAACTTTAATTTTGGTTGGGCTGGATAATAATAGGTTCCATTTGGTTCGACCCAAGTTCTAACCATATCAAGATTTCCCTTAATTTATGTACAAAGATGGCAAGTCATAACTATAGAAGTTTTCCTATAGTCAGCAACAAGGAATCATAGCCCGCTACATCCATACGTGTGACTCTTTATGGGTTTATAGGTGTGGCCTGGCCTAATAGGATTCAGATTAGTCTTAGAAAGCCATGTGAAAGCAATAACAAAAGATTGGATATATCTTTAGCCAAAAACAAAAAAGTTGGGTGTATTGCTTTCAGGCTGCAAAGGCATTACAAATTGCAACCCCCACAAAGATTCGATTCGTGATTGAGTCCATGGATCAGGCATCTTAGTGTGACCTTTCAAGAAAAATATATACATTAACGGTTAGAAGATCCAATCAACCATACAAATTGCAGCTGTTTTCACACTTTAATACCCTCAAACCTTCACGGACGGATTTGGATTTGAGTCTTCCAAAAAAAAAAAAAAAAGGTGGAGGAATTTACCTAAATGGACAGTAGACCAAAAAGGTCAATTTAGGGGACGTCACATAAAATCAGCCTTCCCACCTAAAAAATCCTTTTTTTGTTAATCCATTTTCTCAAGGGTCGAGGCAAGCTAAACCGTTTAGCTCGTCTTCTTCCTCCTCTCTCCCCCAAACCTAACCCAAAGCGGAAGACCCAAATGTAGTTCCACGGTAGACCAAGATCAATGAACTAATCTCCATGCCTGCAACCAAAACCACGAGGGACTCTTGCGCAACGCAATTGGAAATTTCAAAGAAAGCATTTTGGAATGTGATTGTCGAAATCTCTTTGGAATGTGATTTTGGGATGCCTTCAACCAAAATCTCGAGGGACACTTGTTTTTATGAGTTGTGACGATTGTTTTGAGGCTTCGTTGAAATTTCCACAATCACATCCCAAAATGCCTTCATCGAAATTTCCTATTGCCTTGCGCAAGAGTCCCTCAAGATTTTAGTTTAAGGCATGGAGATTAGTTCGTTGATCTGATCATCCAGTGTGGTGTGGAACTGCATTTGTGTCTTGCCCTTTGAGTTGAGTTTGGAGAAGAGAGGAGGAAGAAGACGAGCAAAATTGCTCTGCGCATGGTCAATATTAAGTCGATATCGACCTCAAAAACATGGGTAAAAAAATAGATTTTTTTGGACGGAAAAGCCGATTTGGTGTGTCTTTTCTAGTAAATTCCTCAAAAAGAAAAAAAAAACCCATACTTTATAAAATTAATTAAACTTCAAGGCAATTAAATCGAGAGCTATCATAACTTTATGGGGCTGATTTTTGCATGAACCTTGAAGGTAAGTAGAAAAGCATCCAAGTGAGCCCTAGGAACTGCGTCACAACCATAACAAATGATAAACCCCAATGAAACAAATTGTGTTCTTAAATCAATGTGATCAATCCAAACAGATTGGTTAAGTGCCAACTCATGGGAGATATGCTACCCTAGAAACGTTTGACAACGACCCAAAAAGAAAAAAGCTTCGAGAGATGGGACTGTTAAATAACCATAGAAAATACACATGGGAAAGGCTTACAAGTGTACATTAGTGGAATGTTGATTGGGCAATGCACCGTTTAAAGATTTCGAATATGTAAATCCACATATATCTCACGTGGTAAACAATTCCAACTTCAGAAAGCAGAACAGATTATAGATTGTTAGTGCCTTTGCTTAGATTGCTTCAGGAACCCTCTTCTCCGGCATTTGGTGGCCTGGCCACCATGTGTTTCATTGACCTGGCTTCCTTCCAAAAATATGACACAAGTTAATGGCACCAGAAGAATACCATGTGTAACAAAAAGACAGGTCCACAGTGGATTGAAACTAGGTGGCGACAATGGGTCCGGTTGGGTGCAGTTCAGGCCAAGCTGACCACTATTGCTAAATGGTTGAAAATGACAACCCAAACCTAACCTTATAAGAGTCAGCTTAAACCATGAAATAGCATGTTGAGTTTGCATAGTTTTAAAGGGTTAAAAGTGCTATTAGCTGATTTGATTTGGTTCTGGGTTGCGTTGGGGTGGTTGGTCGGATCACTAATCTGGCGCATCCATAATCAAGTTCAAGTTTTTAACCTGAACTCAACCCTGAAGTTAAAAAAAAAAAATAAAAGGTTCAACCCAAGCACCCAAGCACTAAATTACCAGGTCAAGTGCAGGCTAGCAGGTCAGATCAGTTCAAAAATTGCCCCTTGGAGTTGGACAGAATGTGTTCTGGCGTTACTTTCAGTTTGTTGGAGCACTCTAGCTGGGTATCTGGCATATGCTAGTCCCATAAAAACAACGCCTGGAATAAATGGGTGCCACTGCTCATGTAACGTTGGACTGTAAAAAATAGACAGGGAAATCATGTCTGAAAAAACATCGAAACTAAACCATCCAACAACCAATTTGTGCGGTTACTGGTTCAACACATCAGACCAGATAAAGGCCATCAAAGTCCTCCCTAATAGGGACATTGAGTCACATGTTTAATGCCCGTT
Organism: Litsea cubeba; assembly: GCA_012931725.1. Classification (NCBI taxonomy): domain Eukaryota; kingdom Viridiplantae; phylum Streptophyta; class Magnoliopsida; order Laurales; family Lauraceae; genus Litsea; species Litsea cubeba. Next base: position 147,428 of record WHSA01000609.1, read on the forward strand.
TATCGTAAAGTGAATACGGTCCAACCTGGTCCTATGACGTGTCCTTTACAAGGCAGCTAACAGAAATATCATATTACAAATAATCGGGCAATACTTACTAATTTATCTTACAACAACCTAAACCATGCCCCATAGAGGACAAATAAGCTTTTTCGAGGTCCATGAGGAACCACTCATCATAATTGGAATGAATGTAACTCGGTTTACACGTAAAAGAAGATTCTTGCATTTGAACAACTGGAGTTATTCAAGTTACATTAAAGGTAATCAAAGTTGAAGGTAATTAGAGTTGCAACTAACCAGGGATTACTACAATCGAGCTCCAACAATCGAACAGGGCATCAGGTACAATCTTCAAAACCCCAACCTGAAGCTCCACCTTATCAGGTTATGCGATTTTTTCAGTGTCAAATTGTCTAGACAGAATCCTTATTTCATCAAAGATGAAAACCAATCACATCAAAACGGTTTCCTGGTTTCCTGCTCTCTTTTTTAGCCCCAAACTTACATTCTAAATTATAGACATGAAACAAATGGGAGAAATGGGAAGTCATTAGGAATCCAATTAATATAGTACCAGATAAAAACCTGATATAAGTTCTACCGCCACATGTCATTTAGAGAGCTGGCCTATGACCTTGAAGAAGGAATCCACAAAGCTCCTAGTTGAATTGGTTCGTCATCATCAAAGCTTTGTCTCACCTATGTTGGTTACTTTTCAAAGAATGTAAGAAGCACGGTACTAAGCAGGGAAATGTTCACTTACGAGCAGGCTGCATATAGCTTATATGCAGTCCAGCTCAAGGATCAAAATAGTGGTTGATGCGAGCGTAGCGGCCAGTGGTCAAAATGCTATGTAGCGGTTGCAGTGACATGTAGCGGTATAGTGGTGTGAATTTTTTAAGTGATATAAAAATTAAATATTGTATAATGGGCAATCTTGTGTTCTTTTAGTGATTTGAAGCCATATAAGAGTAAGACAACTTTAGTTAAGGCTATTAAGGTGAAAAAATAGGAAAAATAATATTTAAAACTAAAATTATTTGATTCTACTAGGCTTTAGACCGTAGCGCCGCTATTTTCAAAATAGTGTAGAGGCCTCGACCATTACGGCCGATAATGCGGTCGCTGTATCGCTATTTTGAACTATGGTCCAACTCGTGGGGCCTACTTTGATACAACTTCATTGTTGGGAGGAGGACAGATTGCAAGGTCTCCTCAAGGACAAGGGGGCATCCAAAGAAACACCCCCACAAAATTATTTCAGCCATTTATTTAATAGCTTTAAAGTTTAATGGCATCTTAACTCTATATATATATTTTTTTAGATTCAACCCAACAATGAGTTAAGGTTCTGCAAGCGTAAAATTGGGTTTAATGCAGATCAATGTATGAAAAGACTATCAAAGGGGCTGCACTAATGAAAAGAGGCTCCACGTGCTGGGCTGCAGTTGCAGCTGCTTCCAAGAGACAAATAACAAAATCAAGGGCAAAGAAAGAGGCACCATTAATTCGATGCTTGAGCCAATGAATTGAACCTTCTGAATCAAAAATAAAAATATAGGAAATGGATGAGAATAATTTGAGCTTCTGCATTAATTGTCCTGTCAGGCACAGTTCATAAAACAACGTCACCAAATGGAACAAATGTTAGATTTGACTGGTGTACTTTGAGAAACTACAAGAAGTCAAACAGTTTAGTACATTTATTTTCTTCACCCTTTTTATTTTGATGGATACAGCATTTCGTTCAAACCTACCTCCAATTCAGGAGCTCTATCCACAGGACCTTCAATTACTTTCTCAGTACTGAACTGATACAGCATGATGCACTCTCCTTCCACACCTAGCAGACAGATTTTGCAAGCACATTCTCCAGCTACAGGAGAACATAAGCCTGCCCCAGCACCGTCATACTCATCATCCTTCAGGATGTCACTCTCCATCTGGAAATGCCACTTGGCAGTTTCTCTAATGAAGGATGTCTAATAGATAGTTTTGATAATCTTTTGTTCTGCGTATGAGTAGTAATTATGTAATGTCTGGTCCTAGTCAGTTAGTCTCTCTTATCTGGTGTCCTTTTATATTTCTTTTGGTTCAATACAATATCTCTATTCCAGGGAAGAAAAAAAAAATGGCATACTCATGGTTGCAAACATGAACACCTTCCAAGTGTGTTGTAATAGGCTCCAACAACTCTTTTCAAGTGACTAACCTCATATTAATAGAAATCCTGTCAACTCTAAATATACCCAGTGTAACAGATTCTCCTAACAATACAACCATTGTACTATAGAACATTAAGATGCTACTCTATACATATGGTGCTAATCTCTTTCAGAATCATGCCAAAAAGGATACAGCCTACGGTGTCTTTCGTCCTAATTTGTTTCACAAGTGATCAGACTGGAAACTGCAAATTCATGGTTGCAACAACGAGCACCTTTCATGTGTGCGACGGGCTCAAATATCTCTTTTCAATGTGGCTAATATCCTGTTAATAGAAACCCTATAACCACTTTTAAGATCATTACCCACCAATGTACTGAATCTCCAAGGATATGTCAGTTTCTGGCTAATCAAAACGTCAGAAAATTTCCTAACAAATAGATAGTAACTGAACCATAGCACGTCAAATGAATTATAAAAAAGAAACGAAAAACTCTCGAATTTGAGAACTGGTTACAACAGTGATGCATTTGGATGTACTAGTTTGCAACCATTTGAATGTTTCACAAAACAACTCCATTTCACTGTGCATTTGCGAAGGCACGGAAAGCGGAGACTGTAAGATAAGATACTGTTTTTCTATTTTTCACACCAACAGTTATGCATTTGGATGTACTAGTTTGCAACCATTTGAATGTTTTCACAAAACAACACCATTTCACTGTGCATTTGGGAAGGCACAGAAAGCGGAGACTGTAAGATAAGATACTGTTTTTCTATTTTTCACACCAAATCCATGTAAGGAAAAAATATTGAAAATGATTAGCGGGGAAAAGCCAATGGGGGGAAGGCATTTAACCAAATTAAAATTTAATTTCCTCAGAACCATGAGAAGATCACATTAATCCACTATTTGATTAAGCAGCAGAGTACAAATAAGTTCCCAGAACATGTGCCTAGTAGTTTCACACTTCTAACATACAGTGCAATCAATCTGAAGAGACCAAAAAGAAAAAAAAAAAGCCTTATTCAAGCATAACAAGGGACACAAAAGACAACAGGAAGAATCAATCTGTTAGCTACACACAAAAGCAAATAATTGAATCCCTACGCTTCTACCAAGATATTGTCCTTGTCTATTGAGGGTTGCAACAGGATGAACAAGAGCATGGGTTTTGTGTGGGGATATTTTCACTAAGCCGAGATTATCACTAGCCCAGGCCTCCAGACAGAATGGTTATGCCTTCCCTAAGCCAAGGGTGACCGCGGCTGAAGGACCACGGCATTCGCCGAGGTGGATGCTCCCGAAGTCGGACCTATCCGACCTCGGCATCGACCCCGGCAGCGCGGATTTGACAGAGATTGATGGGACCAGCGACAGAACAACGGCGCATGCTAAGGCATGCCCTGCAGATTATCATTACTGACAAAACGGCGCGTACAGGACACGTGCGCCCCCAGGGCATGGCTCCGGGCCAGGCCTGATGGGACCTGGCCCAAAAGTCAGAGCCACCGCCTGACCCAGCAAGCCTAGCATTTAATGAAGCATGGGTCAGCATTTAATGCATTATGGGCTGGGTGGACGCAGCCACTCGAGTGGCCGGCCCAATCTTGGAACTCGCCCACAATAGTCAACTCCATTGCCTATAAATAGCGCATCCATCTCCATCCTAAAGGTACGCAACCCATAATACGCACTCTTACTCTGCAATTTCCTCTCCTTCTCCCTCGAACTAACTTAAGCATCGGAGAGCCTTGCGCTGCCTGCAGCCAGGGTCCTCTGACGTGTTTTCCTCTCTTCCTCCTCAGGTCTAGTCGGAGCCACAGCAATCTACATCCAAACCACCCGATTCAAGGATCCTAATCCCTGCTTTAAAGTCCTTAATTTTTAGGCACTTACAATTGGCGCCGTCTGTGGGAAAGTACTAACCCATACCTCAAAACCTTTCCCAAAACTCTTTCTCAAAACCTTTTCCAAAACCCTTTCCAATCATCATGGCTCCGAGAAACAAGAGAGGCGCAGAGCACCCGAAATCCCTCCCCGCAGGGCCGCTGGTTCTCCCTGGGCCGTTGCCCTACGCGTCAAGGGAAGCCGCAGAGGTAGAAAGCTACCATACCGAGTCCGCTTCATCCCCGCTTGAGGTGGAGGGTCTGCCGCGGCTGAACGCTCCCCTCCAGGAGCGCTTCTCGAAGGGCAAGGCCCCGGCAGCAGCAGGGTCACATCGGTCCGGGCACCACTCGGACCGCGACGGCAACAGAGCCGACCCCGCTCAAGCCGCAATCAGGGCTCAGAATCTCGCCCTCCAGGAGAAAGATGATCTCATCCGCCAGCTCAGGCAGCAGCTCCGAGAGAAGGAACCAGTCCCCGGGGGTGGTGATCCCATGGGCAGGAAGGATCCCGTCACCGGCAAAGACCTAAGGCATCATCTGAACGATAAAAGCCGCGAGCGGAGTCACGTCGGGAGCTCTTGCCATGACCACGAGGACAGGGGGTCAGTGCCGAGATCAGAGGCGGCAGACCAGCAGGCTCTGATCAACCGCCTGGTCAAGCAGGCCCTCCAGAACACCCTGAAGGAGGCAGGGCTCGCCCAAAGCCAGCCGGACCTCCCCGACTTCGCTGGCCTCGACTCGTCGCCCTTCACCAGAGAAATAATCGAGTACCCCCTCCCCAAGAAGTTCAGCGTTCCAAGGTTCGTCCTCTACGACGGGACCTCGGATCCAGCAGCGCATCTCCGCCATTTCACACAGAAACTGTCCGTCTGGGGTGACGTTGGGCACCTCAATTGCAGAGTCTTCTCCTCCAGCCTGGGGGACCTACCCCTCAAATGGTTCTGTGCGCTCCAAGAGGGATCGATCTCGAGCTGGGCCCAGTTGCGGGACTCCTTCCTCGGGAAATTCCAGGCGCACAGAGTCATTCCCAAGACCGACAGCGACATCATGGCCCTCAGAATGAGGTGGAGTGAAAGCATCACCCAGTTTGCCAAAAGATTCTGGACGGTTTACAGTCAAATCGACAACTCCTCCGAAGATGTCGCGATCAAGTCCTTCCAGCACGCCCTCCTGCCGGGGTGCGAACTTCGGAGGGAGCTCGTTCGGAACCCTGTTCTCTCTGTAACAGCCCTCATGGCAAGGGTGAACAAGTACATCGAGCAGGAGGAGGACGAAGCACGGGCCAACGAGAGCTTTGGCATTTCCAGAAGCAAGTCTCGGAACGAGAGCCGACCTCGGCAGGAGGACCGACCGCGGCAGGAGGATCGATCTCGGCGGGGAAATCGAGCCTCTAGGGGGGAGAAAAGGACCTATCGCAGAGAAGAAACAAGCCGAGACCCCCACTCAGGTGGCCGATCGTCGACCCCGACCCACGCTTCAGGAGGAGGCAAGAGACACAGACCGTCCTACTCTTCCCGCGGGAGCGTCAACACGGTTTTCAAAGAACCGATTCACCAGATATTGGAAAAGATTCAGGGAAAGCCATACTTTAAATGGCCGGCTCCCATGAGGAGCGATCCCTCCACGAGGGATCAGACGAAGTTCTGCGCTTACCACAAGCAGAACGGGCACGACACTGAGCGCTGTTACTCCCTCAAGGATCATCTCGAAAGGCTCGTCAAGGATGGGCACCTGAAAGAGTACTACAAGGCAGCAGGCAGCGGGAGCAACGACCGACCTCGGCGCCGAACTGAGGAGAATCACGACAGCGACGGGTCGGAGAGGCTCATAAGCGTCATCCACCTGGCCCCTGCCAAGCAGAGCAGCGGTCAAGCCCGCGCCGAGGCCAGGAGGGCCTCCCATGGGAAGCAGGTCATGTCGGCCGAGCTCGGGCCGTCCCCTAAAAGGGCCCGCAAAGAGAGGCCGAAGATCTGGTTCTCAGACGAGGACCTGGAAGGGGTTCAGCTCCCTCACAATGACCCGCTAATCATGACCCTGAAGTTGGGGAGCTGCAAGGTGCAGAGGATCCTCGTCGACCCCGGCAGCTGGTCCGAGATCCTCTACTTCAACTGTTTCACTAAGATGGGGCTCACAGAAGAAGACCTCCAAGAGGCGCGGACCCCCTTGATAGGGTTCAGCGCCAAGCCCGTGTACCCCAAGGGGAGAGTCTCCCTCAAAGTCCAAGTCGGAGGCACGTCAGTGGTGGCCGACTTCCTCGTAGTGGACACGCCATCTCCCTACAATGCCATCGTAGGAAGGAGCTGGCTGCACCAGATAGAAGCCGTCCCCTCCTCCTACCACCAAAAGCTCAAATTCCCTTTGGAAAGGGATGGTGGAGTCGAGGTGGTCACAATCGACGGGGACCAGCAAATGGCCAAACGTTGCATGATGGCCGTGGTGTCCGGCGAGGAAGAGCCAAAGCAAGTGCACATGGCAGAGCTAGAAGCAGAGCTAGAGAGGGTCGGCCGTGATCCAGAAGAAAAGAGTATCGAGGACCTCACCGAGGTCAGGATCGACCCCAGTGATCCAGAGAGGTACTTCCTTCTTGGGAGCCAGCTCGCCGAGCAGGAGCGGTCCGAGCTGCTTAGTTTCCTTTTGCAAAGCAGAGACGTCTTCGCCTGGACCCCGCAGGAGATGCCAGGCGTGAACCCCGAGGTCATGAGCCACAGGCTAAATGTAGACCCTCAGGTCAAGCCAGTGGTCCAGAAGGCAAGAAGGTCCGGAATCGACCAGTCTGCAGCCGTGGTCGAAGAGGTGGAAAAACTGCTGGAAGCGAGCGCCATCAGAGAGGTCCAGTACCGAAGTGGCTAGCAAATACCGTGGTGGTGAAGAAGAAGACCGGAAAATGGAGGGTCTGCGTCGACTTCACAGATCTCAACAGGGCATGTCCCAAAGACTGCTTCCCTCTCCCAAAGATCGACCAGATGATTGACGCCACCGCCGGTCACGAAAGGATGAGCTTTCTCGACGCCTACCGCGGTTATCATCAGATACCCATGTACGGACCGGATCAGGAGAAAACGGCATTCATCACTCCTAGGGGAACCTACTGCTATAAAGTAATGCCGTTCGGACTCAAAAATGCTGGGGCCACCTATCAGAGATTGGTCACCAAAATGTTCCAGGAGCACCTCGGCAAGACAGTCGAGGTATACATCGACGACATGGTCGTCAAATCCACCCAGTCTCACAACCATCTGGCGGATCTCGGGCAAGTTTTTGAAGTTCTTCGGAAGTTCGGGCTGAAGCTGAACGCCTCCAAATGCGCTTTCGGGGTCGGGTCCGGCAAGTTTTTAAGGAGCCTCGTCACGCGACGCGGTATCGAAGCAAACCCGGACCAGATCTCCGCGATCCTGGGGATTCAGAGCCCGGCAACGACGAAGCAGGTCCAGAGGCTCACCGGCATGGCCGCCGCCCTCAACCGCTTCATCAGCAAGTCTTCTGACAAGTGCCGCCCTTTCTTCCAATCACTGAGGAAGAACCTGAGATTCGAGTGGACCCCGGAATGTGATTCGGCCCTCCAAGGACTCAAGACCTACTTGGCCTCGCCTCCACTACTGTCAACCCCGAAGAAAGGCGAAACATTGTACTTGTACCTGGCAGTTTCCGACCACGCTGTGAGCTCAGTCCTGATCAGAGAAGATGAAGGGCAGCAGAAGCCATCTACTATACAAGCAAGACCCTCCTCGACGCGGAAACCAGATACCTGCCAATGGAGAAACTCGCACTAGCCCTTGTCAGTGCCTCCCGGAAGCTCTCGCACTATTTCCAGGCCCACACGATAGTGGTGGTTACAGAGCACCAACTCAAGTCCGTCTTCCGGAAGGCCGACTTCTCTGGGCGAGTCTCGAGATGGGCCGTGGAGCTAGGGCAATACGATATCCAGTACCAGCCCCGAACAGCGATCAAAGCGCAGGTCTTGGCGGACTTCATCGTCGAGTTCACTTCTCCGAGTTCGGCGCCGAGCCCACTCGACCCCGAACTGGGGGGCAGGGGGCAGGATGGCCTAGTCCCGGAGACTGATTACGAGCAATCTCGGGACACCTCCCGAGATTCGGCTTGGAAGGTCTTCGTTGACGGGTCTTCCACCTCTAGAAGGGCCGGCGTCGGCGTAGTCCTCCAGTCTCCAGAAGGGCTAGTAATCGAGCAAGCCCTGACCCTTGACTTCCGAGCATCAAATAACGAGGCGGAATATGAAGCATTGCTGGCAGGGCTGAATAGTGCCAAGGTTCTCGGAGCTCAACAGCTGGTAATCTACAGTGACTCACAGTTGGTGACGAGCCAGCTCACTGGAGATTATCAGGCTCGCGACGATAGAATGGCAGCCTATTTAACCCTCGCCAAGAAACTCCTCTCCCAATTCCCGGAAGCAGAAGTCAAACAAGTCGGCAGAGACTCTAACTCGCACGCCGACGCTCTCGCCAACTTAGCCTCCGCCGTCGAGGCTGGAAAAAAGAGAACCATAGAAGTGGGCTCACTGACATCGCCGAGTATAGAGCTTAGCCCACCACGGCAAGTCCTGTGTGCCGACCTCGGGCCCAGTTGGATGGATCCCATCATCGCGTACCTCAAAGACGACCAACTCCCCGAGGACAGAGCGCAAGCTCACAAGATCAGGCTCCGGGCAGCCCGGTTCTGGCTCTCTCCAGAAGGAAAGCTATACAGGAAATCCTTCACGGGCCCTTACCTCCAGTGCGTCCACCCAAGCCGAGTTGAAGATTTCCTTTACGAGATACATGAAGGCATCTGCGGAAGTCACATCGGTGGAAGGTCACTAGCATACCGAGCTATAAGCCAGGGATACTGGTGGCCATACATGCAAAAGGACGCACAGATGTACGCCATGAAATGCGAAAAGTGCCAGAAATTCTCGCACAACCTCCATCAGCCTGCACAGGATTTGAGCCCGCTCTCCAGTCCATGGCCTTTTGCTCAGTGGGGGCTGGACATTGTGGGTCCTCTCCACCGAGCTCCGGGAAATAAAAGGTGGCTGATAGTGGCAACCGACTATTTCACCAAGTGGATCGAGGCAGAAGCACTATCTTCCATCACGGAGCGAGACTCCAAGAACTTCGTATGGAAGAACATCGTCACAAGGTTCGGCATCCCTCGAGTCTTGGTCTCGAACAACGGGACCCAATTCGACTCCAGCCTCTTCAAAAACTTTTGCAAGGAGCTCGGCATAAGAAACCACTACTCGACTCCGGCCTACCCCCAAAGCAATGGCCAGGCTGAAATCTCCAACAAAGTGGTCTTGGATGGGCTCAAGAAGAGACTCGATGGGGCCAAAGGAAGATGGGTGGAAGAATTGCCCAGCGTGTTGTGGGCCTACAGGACCACTCCGCGACGCTCCACCTCAGAAACTCCTTTTTCCTTGGCATACGGAATGGAAGCCGTGATCCCTCTCGAGATCGGTCTCCCAACCCTCAGATCTAAATTCTTTGACCAGGCCCAGAACGATAAAAACCTCACCCTGGGACTGGACCTGGCCGAAGAACGCAGAGAAGCCGCTTCCATCCGTTTAGCAGCCTATCAGCAACGACTGACAAGAGATTACAACCAGAAAGTGCGGGAAAGGAAGTTTTCCATCGGAGAGCTGGTCCTGAAGAAGGCACTGCCCGCAGACAAGGATCCAAATCAGGGCAAGTTAGCCCCGAACTGGCGCGGTCCGTTCAAGGTAGTCTCGACCGCGGGGCGGTCCGCATATAAGCTTGAAGATATGGACGGGAAACTGCTGCCGCGGCCATGGAACGCGTCGCACCTCAAGAAATTTTACTTTTAAATGTATTCAGTTTATGCAAAATCAATGAAGGTCATTTCCTCTCAAGAAAGCTTCTTTGTGTTCTAAATCAAAACGACTCCCCAGTCCGGCAGGGGAGCTTCTCCATTTCGTGCGCATCTCGGCTACGGGCCAGATAGCCAGCACGGCCCCTGGTGACGAGCCAGGAGGACTTCTCCATTTCGTGCGCATCTCGGCTACGGGCCAGATAGCCAGCACGGCCCCTGGTGACGAGCCAGGACGACTTCTCCATTTCGTGCGCATCTCGGCTACGGGCCAGATAGCCAGCACGGCCCCTGGTGACGAGCCAGGAGGACTTCTCCATTTCGTGCGCATCTCGGCTACGGGCCAGATGGCCAGCACGGCCCCTGGTGACGAGCCAGGAGGACTTCTCCATTTCGTGCGCATCTCGGCTACGGGCCGGATAGCCAGCACGGCCCCTGGTGACGAGCTAGGGGGACTTCTCCATTTCGTGCGCATCTCGGCTACGCGCCAGATAGCCAGCACGGCCCCTGGTGACGAGCCAGGGGGACTTCTCCATTTTTTGCGCATCCCGGCTACGTGCCGGATAGCCAGCACCGTCCCTGGTAACGAGCCAGAGGGAAATCTCCACTCGGGCGACAAAGCTCATCTCGGCTCGGCCACCGGCCACGAGCCAAGGGAATCGCCCTACAGACTAAAATCGCCGCATTAAATGATCCCTGGCACTCGCCAAGCTCATATACCTGACAGAAAATAGCATCACTCGCTCGCCGTCACGATTGCGAAAAACGCTCGGCTAAAGCCTACATCACGACCTATAGAAGGCCACGTCTTCTAAGCACGGTTAACCGATCGCGGGTCTCTAAGGCATGAAAATTCAAAACACACAGCCAAAGTGAAACACTTGGACACGTTCCAAACAAAGGGGAGCATGGAAGAGAAGCCAAAGAGGATTTTTCATTAAACTTCAGAGGTTTCATACATAAACAGCAAAAAAAATTACATCCGAAAAAATAAAAACAGATAGGGAGCCTCATGCGGCAGGCGCCAGGGCGGCGGGATCCGCAGGAGGAGTCGCAGCAACGGGAGGGACTTCGGAGGAGGAGGCGACGGTTGGAGTCGTAGCAGTGGCAGGAGCCCCAGTCGACAGGGCGGTCTCCGGTCCCGGCGCGGTTGCAAGATCCCCCTCAGGATCTGCCGCGGGAGTCGGGTCGGCCTCGGAGCGTGGGAACTCGTCCGGGCTCACGTATGCAGGATGATCCCTAGGGATCCCCGCCTTCGCGAGACCCGCTCTCCAGCCCATCTCCCAGGACGAGGCCCTTATGTCATCAACCTGCGCCGAGTACTCCTCGCCTGCTACATCGACGCCATCCTGGAAAGCCGCAGCGACCTCGGTCTGAACCCGGTGCTCGAGCTCGGCTTTCTGCCTCTCCAAGCCCGCAATCCTCTGCTCCAGTTCAGCCTCCCTCCTCTTCACCAGCTCGAAGGCCGACTTCGCTTTGTCGAGCTCAGAGAAGAGGGCCTGGTGAGTCTCTTCGTACTCCTTCTCCCTCACCTTGCTCTCCTCTAAGGCCTTCCTGTGCTGATCACAGTTGGCCTGGACCCTCTTGAGCTCGTCGTGGCATTTTTGGACCCGGGTCACCGAGATCTGGGCCATCTGCACGATCTGCAAAAAAACCACCAAGTCAGGGAAAGCTATGACTAACAGATGAAAGGAAAAGGACCAGGAAAAGTTCAGAAACTTACGCTCAGGCTCGCCCTCATCTGCGACGCCAGGAGAGAGATGTCGTCCAGCTCATCATGCTTTTCCATGTCCCGGGGCAGGGCACAAGCACTGCTGAGACTGGCGACCACCAGGGGCCCCCCAGACCGTCATCGGCCTCCCCGGCTGCAGCATGAAGCTCGGCCTCCAGATGGCGGGGGTAGCCCGCGTTGACATTCCGCCACTCGAAGGCTCCCCCGCGGAGCCCTCGACTCTGGCCCTTTTCCTGGCCAAATCCTCAGCCCGCGACGCCGGGGGAGGGGCCACCGCGGATGTGCTAGGCCCGGCCGCGGAGTGCGGCGGCAGTGTCCGCGGGGGAGGAGGTGCCGAAGACGATGAGGGCGCGCTCGAGGAAGAAGGCGCGCGAGAAGAGGAAGCCGCGCCGCGGCCTCGTCCCCCAACGGGCTGGGCCCTGAGATTCTTGAAGACCGGCTTCGGGCGGGTCCCGTCCATCTCGCCTTCCGGATCGCTCTCTGAAGATAAGACGATCCTCCCAATCGTCTCGGCGTCGTCCTCTTCGGACCCCGAAGTCGATGCCTCGGAGTTTGACGCGGTACGACCCCCGGAGTGAGCCGCGCTCCCTTCTTCGTCTACTTCTGCCGCGGCCTGAGAGCGGTGAGCAGTGTGCTTCTTGCTCCGGTAACCGCGGTATCTGGGTTCGTACCCAAGTAATCTCCACGCCGACCTGTCCCCGTGGCCGTGGTAATTCTCCAAGGCGCGGATCCAAGCCTTGTTCAGCTTCCAGCCGTCCCGGGAAGCAGCCGCTTTCCTTTGGCGAACACCTGCGGGGGCAAACGAAAGACATTAGTCCAGAAGCACGGAGAAGCGAAAGAAGTAAAAAAGTATGCTGGGGCTATAATTACTTGGGGGGGGTGCCGTAGTGGCGAGGAACCCTGAAGTTTCTTTCCGCGATGGCCTCATCATCGCTGAACTCCCAGCCACCCGTGACCATCAGGCGGTCGTCTCCAGCATATTTATTGGAGTCCTCAAGGGCTTGCACAAACGGCCTCCTACTCGGCTTGATACGGAGATAGTACATGTCCTTCCAGGACTTACAGATATCGTAGGCGTCCTCGATATCGTGAACGCCGAGACCGATGCCCAAGATTGCATTGAGGGCATCCGTGCCCATTATGATCTTAAAGCTATTGGGCATCAACTGGCAGGGACAGAGGTTCCATGCCCTGAGGCACTCCCAGAGCAGAGGGCGGAGGGGAAACCTAACCCCGCCCTCGATTATGGCTACTAAAGGAAACGGCATCCAGCCGTTGTAAAAATCTCCAAGGATATCGGCGACCAGTGGGGCCGCCATAACCTGAACCCCCTCGGGAATATTGTATTTGGCCCTGAGATCAGCTAATCCCCTCTCAGACTCTACCCAATGGCTAAAGATACCCATCTCACAGGGGAGAACGCTGAAATAAAGGGGGAAAACTTGCTAAGAGACAAAAAGAAACCCTAGACAGAGGCTAAAACAGGGGAAACCCTAGACGGAGGGATCCCTAGACAGAGCTGGATCCTAAAAAACAGAATGCAATGGAACGGAACAGAATGAAACGGGAAGAAGAAGAAGACTTACGGAAAGCTTAGGACGAGTCTTGACAGCGCCTCTTCCGGAGAAAGGCCTGGAGAATCCCTGCGACGACCCCTTTCGTTCGACAGAGACAAAGGAAGAAGAAAGCGAAAAGAAAGAAAGAAAGAAATAAGCAAGCAAGAAGAAAGATAGAATGCGAGTAAAAAAAGAAGAAGAAGGGGCGAACCCCCATTTATAGCCAAAAACTGGGCGGTTAATCATGGCGCCTGTTCGAAATTCGAAGAGGGCGCGTCTTTTCCCTGCACGCGCCGTCGCGAAATGACGGGCCAACCAAATAAAGAGAGACGCGTGGAAGCGTCAGCTTGATTTTCGTGCGCCATTTAATGCCTCGGGTACGGAAGCGACGGCAGGTAGGGGTACAGACGCCAGCTACCAAAATGGCGGTGGAATTCCGAAAGCCAGGAGACGTTTGAGCTCCCCCAGGCCCGGGCAGGAAGTTATCTGAGCACCGCGGCACATTGCATCTCGGCGAGACCTACTCAGCTTCCGACCTCAAAGAGTTGACACCCTTAAGAGCTCGGAAGACTGGGGGGCAATTGTGTGGGGATATTTTCACTAAGCCGAGATTATCACTAGCCCAGGCCTCCAGACAGAATGGTTATGCCTTCCCTAAGCCAAGGGTGACCGCGGCTGAAGGACCACGGCATTCGCCGAGGTGGAAGCTCCCGAAGTCGGACCTATCCGACCTCGGCATCGACCCCGGCAGCGCGGATTTGACAGAGATTGATGGGACCAGCGACAGAACAACGGCGCATGCTAAGGCATGCCCTGCAGATTATCATTACTGACAAAACGGCGCGTACAGGACACGTGCGCCCCCAGGGCATGGCTCCGGGCCAGGCCTGATGGGACCTGGCCCAAAAGTCAGAGCCGCCGCCTGACCCAGCAAGCCTAGCATTTAATGAAGCATGGGTCAGCATTTAATGCATTATGGGCTGGGTGGACGCAGCCACTCGAGTGGCCGGCCCAATCTTGGAACTCGCCCACAATAGTCAACTCCATTGCCTATAAATAGCGCATCCATCTCCATCCTAAAGGTACGCAACCCATAATACGCACTCTTACTCTGCAATTTCCTCTCCTTCTCCCTCGAACTAACTTAAGCATCGGAGAGCCTTGCGCTGCCTGCAGCCAGGGTCCTCTGACGTGTTTTCCTCTCTTCCTCCTCAGGTCTAGTCGGAGCCACAACAATCTACATCCAAACCACCCGATTCAAGGATCCTAATCCCTGCTTTAAAGTCCTTAATTTTTAGGCACTTACAGGTTTGATCTTATACTAAGGGGAAAGCACGTGCTACACACAGGAAGCACTACCAAGCATAGTTACCTATTTAGGTCAAGAGGCCTTTGAATTGCAAATAGTTCATTTCGAACAATTCAAAGTTTGATTCACGAACTACTAGCGAAATAATTTCACATAGTTCTCTAAGTTGAATCATATAATTCAATTGTAATGCTTACCTAAAAACACAAGCCACTCAAAAGTACTACACCCTGATGTATTAGCACTAATCCATACCCGACTCCAATCAGAGTTGGCCCACAAAAGATTGATCACCAGTAAAACATGGAATTTTACTTTGGTTTGTATCTTAACTATGTTTTACATGTAGTCAATCTGATTGTGGCCCAAACTATAATTGAAGAAAAATTTCGCCTATAGATTAAATAAATATAACAGTTATTTTCATTGCTTTGGATTTTAGACAAGGACCTTTAGTGATGGACTTACAAAATGGGCACATGTGAATTAGTTCATCGAACTTGTTGAACTCGAACTTCAAATTAGGCGAATTGAGAAGCAAATCAAATGAACCTACTCCATCGAATTTTATGATCAAGCTAAGTCTCGAATTATGAATTACAAACTCGAATGCGAATTAGTCGAACTAGTAATTAGTTAACTATGCTACCAAGTAAATGTTACAGTGGCATAATTTCATAGCTGAAAAAATAATGTTACATGTCACAAGATAGATATTCAAAACTAAGATCCGCACAGCTGAATAATACCTAAAAACATAGTTACTTTTCATTTATAATGGTCAGGTTAATTCCCATCACTGTGAAAATGCAAGTAAATGAGGCCATTTTCACATTAAAATTCTCACAGCTCCTCAGGTGTGAAACCATCACACCTTACACGACAAAGAGGTGCCAGAACAATTACCACCAGCAATGGGCTGTAGGATCAAAACCTATTGACCGCCTTCTATTTATTTGTTGTTTTTTTGTTTTTTTTTTGGCCAGTCCCATAAGCCCCAAAATTGTAATTCAAACCTTTTCTAGAACTAATAAACACCAAGACATTCTTTTATATCTTAAAATCTTCATACATTTTGAGAAATATGTGAAAAGGCTGGGAAAAGAAATAAAAGAAAACCAACCTATAGACCTGCACTATTTTGGGGCCCCAATTCATGATCAGAACCATTTAACATTCTCATATAAATAATAAACCTCAATATGTGAAATTTCGTATCTTAGATCCCCATCGATTTTGTAAATCCCATACCATTTACTCGTGAAAAGGGTGCTTTCAAACAAACATAGTGATATGCTTCACATATGTCACTTTTACAGATGTAAACCCCATGTGGAGAGTGAATGGCTGGAGAGGCTAGTGGAGAGTGGTCGATTGTTGGCGCATCCAGGGGTAACGGCAGTAGGAGGGTTAAATGGGAGGATTTGGTTTCAGTATTTGTTAGCAACTTGCCAGAAATCACAGCAGTTGATCAGTTGAGGTTTGCTTTCTCTCCAGTGGAGAGTGTCACAGATGCTTTCATCCCTGCTTCTAGCAGGAGGGGAAGGGGCTTTTGCTCTGGCTTTGTGCGTTTTGGCGATATGGAGATGGCTGTTAGAGCTGTTAAGTTGATGAATGCCAAGAGATTTGCTGGGAGCAGTGTTTTTAAAAGCGCGAGGCGCATCAAGGTGCTAAGGTCTCCTGGGCCTAAGCGCTAAAGCGCAAGGCGAGGCGCAGGCTTTATTGAAGCGAGGCGCACATTGTATATAAAAAAAAATATTTTGGTATAGATAGATAATTCACAAAATATAACAAAAGTAAAACAAATTAGACAGACTGACAGATAATTGGCAAGGAATATTAGAAAAATTCTAAACGTCATAAAGCATCCATCACTATAAATGTTAAACATTCAACAAAAATACCAAAATCCATCAAAACCAATACAACTTCAAAGTCAAAGGAGCAACACATATGCTCCTAAGGAGGACCTAACGAGATTGGTGATAACCTGATGATGTTTAAAAAAAAAAGCCCACAGACCAGCCATACTAGGTCATCTCAAAATTTCAGCATGGGCCCCACTGATGGATGGTTAAGTCGGTGATGGCATAAGCAAAATATGATTCTTGCCCCACGGATTTGATGATGCGCTTGAAAAAAAAAAAAAAGCCCCAGAACAGCCAGTGCAGGTCATCCCAAAATTTCAGCATGTGCCCCACTGGCTACTAATCAGGCGGATCGCTGGCTGCTGGTTGGAGTGGATCGCTGGCAGGTGTTTCTCATTTCTCCGTTCTCTTCCCTTTTTTTTTTTTTTCGTTGGATGATACAGGAAACAACTAGGGCAGGGCACGACATCTTTATTTGTATTAGAAAATTTTCATTTAGCCCCTTACATCTCTTTCTTTTTTAATTTAAAGCCTGCATGACACTAAGGAGTAAGAGGCGCGCGCCCTGAGCCTGGACCTGAGGCGCGCGCCTAAGGGGCTTTTTTGGGGCTTGTTTCAACTCGCCTCGAATCCCATCACTTAACGCGCAATTGCTGGGCCTTGACGAGCCTTGAGCCTAGACGCGCTTTTTAAAACCCGGGAGAAAGTTGGAAGTTAACGTGGCTAAATTAGGTTGGGCTCGGAAGGATAGAAGGGAAGGGGCTGGGGGCAGTGTTAATAAGAAATCATCAACATTGTCAGCTAAGTCTAAGGCGGATTTAATACCCAAGTGGGGTGAGAGCTCTGTGTTACCTAGTACTATTATTGATGGCAGAGGAAAGAGTGGTGTTAGCTTTCTTGATGCGCTGAAAGGGACTCATTTTGACAGGAGAGAACTCTATCCGTGTTTCCAAAGGAGTTATTGCCAACAATTCCAAGTGGTTGTCCAATGGTCTGGTGGGTGTGGTGATAGATGAATAATGGATGCCTTCCACTGCTAGCATTTATGAGGGAGGTGGGATCACAGGGGTCCAGGTGTCAACATTGGGTGGTAGGAAAGTGCTAGTCTCCTTTCAAAATTTGGAGGCTATTTTGTTACTGTAAGACTTGACTTTTAACAATAATCAAATCTTTGCTTATCTGGAAAAGTGGGTTCCTACCTACTCTGTCTCTTTGAGGAAGGTATGGCTCAAGTGCTTCGGATAGTGGAAATAGCCAAAGAGATGTTGGATAGATCGGGTTTGGGATTTGGGAGAATTTGTGTTCAAACCGAAGATTTCTCCTTTATCAACAAGGAGCTGGAGGTAAGGCTGTTTGATCGTCTCTTCAATGTAGCTGTGAGGGACGAGGTGGGCGTCCAGACCAAAGATAAGCGTACGGTAGAGGAAAAAGGAAAACAGGTTATTGAATATCGAGTCAGTTGACTCTACCTCTAGTGGTGGCTGTAGGTGCAGAAAATCACGACCCACAATAAGAGGGTGCCTTACAGGACTTATCCGGGAAGATGATGTCGCCTGGAATGTCTGGATGCCGTCCGATAGCCTGAAAGGGAGAAGCAAACGGTCAGAGGACCCTGGCCTGAGCGGCGCAAGGCTCTCCGATGCCAAAGTCAGTGTATAAACTGGAACGATGGAGGAGAGGGAGAAGAAAGACAGGGTAAGGGCTCTGTGTATAGGATTGTGCGTACCTTGCATGGTGTTTTGGGGGTCTATTTATAGAGGTTTGGATCGTATCTCTGAGAGGATATTTCGGTGTGGGTCCCATGATCTGACTGGGAAGTCATGATCAGCCCACAAAGTAATAAATGCAGTCTAATCCGGCCCACTCAGCATTTAATGCCAGTCGGGTCAGCCCACATTGCATTAAATGCGTGTCTTGTTGGGCCAGATTGTGTTGGGCGCCTTTGGCGGTAGGAGTACCAGCGGATCTTCCCTCGGGCCTTGCCCTGATGTGGCCTCAGCCGCTGGATACTGCCATGTGGCGATCTGGTGAAGATAGTGGGCGGCTGGATGTCATATCTGTCCCACCAGCTCGTGACCCAATCCCTCCACGTGCCTGATGACGTGGAGGATGAGGGGCCCAAACGAAGGTTCTTTCTTGCCTCGGCTACTGTCCTGGCCTCTTCAGCCGAGGTAGCCTTAACCGAGGTAGGGTTCTTTACCGAGATGGCATCCGGGGTGGCCTTGCCGAGATGGGGTCTTTGCCGAGATGAGGCCCGAGGCGGTCCAGTGCGGCGCCTGTGGCCTGGAGGTGTCCGATGTCGGCCAAGGCCTCTGCCCTGGTAGCCGGGATGGGATCGGAGCCACGTGGACGGCACGCGGATGGCACGTGAGGATGTTTAAGCCCATCTGATGGCTATGATTAGCTTAATCCTGCAGCTCTGGAAATCTCCCCACACAACTGCCCCCTAGCTTCCGAGCTCGCGTAGAACGTCAGTGCCGTGAGGTCGGGAGCTATGAGCCGGGTCTATCTGGGGGAGAGCCTCTCTCGGCCCTGACTCGCTGTCGCTTTGGGTGTTCGAGGTGATAAATGGCGTCCCCTATCCAATGCTGATTGACAGTTCGACGGCTCCACGTGTCGTCTCCTGGCTGGCTGTCTGTCTCCTCGAGGTCGTACACGCCGTCTCATCAGGGGCGCAATCAAATTTTGAAATGATTTGCGCGCCGCTTCAGGGAGGCGCATTAAATTTTGGAGATGATTCGCGCGAAATCCAAGGGGGCGTCCCTTGGCACGCCCGATTTAGGGTTTCTGAAAAAAGGGGAGCCTCTGCTATATATAGGGCAGTTGGGGTCTGCCCTATCCTTCGTTTGCGATTCTGAATCGGAGGCGAGCTTCAGAAGAGGGAAGGCTACTGTGAGGGAGCTTCATCTGAGGAGTGGCGCGCCGCTGAGGTTGAGTCTTTTTGCTGTCCAGCATCTTCGTTCCGCTTCCGTAAGTTCTTCCTGCTCTGCTTCTTCTGCGGGTTTCTCTGTTTTTAGATTGGGATAGGAATGGGGATTTACAGCCACTGGTTAGAGAGCGAGGCAGCGATCGAGGGCTTTAGGTCAGCCTTTAGGATCCCTGCTGATGTCCAAGTCAGGGGTGCTGACCCCCATGGCTACAACTCTCGTGACTTTTCGGGAGGTTGGATGCCTTTTCCGCTGGTGGCTGTGATAGAAGGTGGGGTCCGATTTCCACTTCACCCGCTCCTTAGGAGATGCCTTAGTCAGTGGTGTCTCTGCCCCTGCCAACTGCTGCCGAATGCCTTCAAGATCGTGATGGGCACGGTCAAGTTGAATGAGGTCCTGGGCACCGACTTCGGCGTCTTCGACCTTGAGGATGTCTACGACATATGCAGGTCCGGAGATTCTTATTATCTCCGGGCTAAGCCAGGCCGGGACGGCTTCATCCGATACTTGGAGGATTCGAGCAAGTATGCTGGAGACGATCTGCTGTACGTCTCGGGGAACTGGGAGTTTAGGGAGGCCGACACCGATAGAGGCTACCAGGTCCCACGCCACTTCGGCGCCATCCCAAGTAAACATCCTCCGTGTTTCTTTTCTTTCATAAGTTTCTTTTTATTCTGCCGTGCTTATGCTTCTGATTGCTGCAGCTTTGAAGGAGAGGAAACGGGCTGCCAGATACATTTGGAAGAGGAACGATGCCTGGCTCCGTCTGGTGAAGCGGTACAGCGGTCACGACGGCAGGGCGGCTTGGTCGCTGCTAGGATATAAGCCGAAGTACCGCGGGTATCTGAGGGGTACCGTAGAGCCGATCCAGAGTGAAGGTACTGGATCCGGGGTTGGTCAGGAGCAGGCTGTTCCGGAGGTCGCAGAGCCCTCGCGGGCGTCGTCTGAAGTTAGGGCAGCGTCTGGAATCCTAGCTTCCTTAGCGGGATCGAGACTTCCCCAGGTCTCAGGAAGGGAATCGAGTCAATCTGCCCGATCTCCCTCGCCAAGATCCGAGATGAGGCACACCAGGCGCTTGTCCTTTGAGGATCTCGAGGCCTTGGCGCTTGGAGTGGAGGACGCCCGAGCCCCCCAGGAGCCGGTAGATTCTCCGAGGCATCCGTCTCCGAGGGCTCGGGTAGCTTCTCCTGCAGAGGTGGCGGAGGTTCATGCGCCCTCTAGCCCTGTTGATCCAGGGGTACGTTTGCCCCCAGCCGAGGTCGAGCAGGAGGGATCGCGGCCGTCGAAGATGCCGAGGACCGATGAGGGCCCTAGCTCGGCAGCTGCCCCGTTGCCCCAGGGGCCGCCGTTATGGGAGCCGAGCTTCATGCTTGAGCCGGGAAGGCCGATGACGATGGAGGATCGCGTTCTTCAAAAGATCGATCCCCAGGTCTTGGAGGCCTTAGGGCGAGCCTGCGCCCTTCCCCGGGACATGGAGCGGCTGGACACGTACAGCGATCAGAAGCTGATCCTGTCGATGTTGCAGTCCAACTTCGCGGTAAGTCTTCATTTCGCTTCGTTGAACCAGCGATTCAGCATCTGATGCTCTTTGGATCTAACATGTACACCTTATTTCTTTGACAGGCGGCACAGAAGTCCATGGCCATTGCTGAACGGATCTGCAGGTATTGCAAGGACGCTGCCGAGCTGACCGTGGAGAAGAACGGCCTGCAGGAGTCCCTGGATGCTGTGAGCCAGAAGTTGGCCAAGGTAGAAGAGGAATACGCGGCGAAGCTCGAGCAGGCGAGGGAGGAAGCCGAGGCGGAGCGGACCAAGGTGGCCGAGCTCGAGGTCTCCATCTCGAAGATGGGAGACGATTACGCGGCCCTGCTTCAAGCCGAGACCAAGAGGGCGGATGAAGCCGAGGCGAAGCTTGAATCCGAATCCAAGAGGGCGGATGAAGCCGAGGCGAAGCTCGAATCCGAGTGCGACGCTGCATTCGAGGATGCCAAAGTGCAGGTCACCAACCACTACAAGGAAAGGGTTCTTGTGGTGAGGGATAAGGCTTGGGCGAAAGGGTGGCTTGCCGGCCTGAAGGAGGTCGGGATCTCGGAGGGCCACCGCTCCTTTCGGGAGCCGCCTCCGTACCCGCTTCCGGTGCCGAACTCTGCCCGTCCGTCTGGTGAAGCCTCTGACGCCGCAGCCCGTGCAACTGACCGGTCATGACCTCGGGACTTCGGGATTTTTGCTCTTTTGCTTTGTACTTTGTAATTTCCTTCAATTTGTATTTGCTGGACAATGTAATGAGTGAAACTTCCAATACAAATGAAGGTTTTTTGAAATACTCGTGCTTTTCTTTTTCAAGCTTGAGTTCTTCGATTGCTTGAGTTTGGTAGACAGCCCCCTTAGGTGATCTTTTTTTTTGGTATTTGCGCCGATCCTCCGTATCTTAGGTGATCTTCATTGGTATTCGCGCTGATTCTCCGTATCTTAGGTGATCTTGAATAGCAATGAACATGATGGCGCGGCAGACGAGGGAGTCTGACGGGTGTCTCCACGTGGCGCCATGATCTTGAATATCAATGAACATGATGGCGCGGCAGACGAGGGAGTCTGACGGGTGTCTCCACGTGGCGCCGTAGGGTTCGCTGGTCAATAGTCGCGCCTTCCCAACAGCGCGTGGGAGACTTCGCCCCATAACTCCTTTTGGAGTCTGAGCCTCCCTCCATCCTATAAATAGGGGGAACAGGCTTGCCATGGGAGAAGGAAGGAACATAGGAACCATGTCTGAGAGGTGCCTGAGATTACTTGATCCGGGGGAGATCCCTGCGCCGTTGGACGGTTGCCCCCGAGGGGGGAAGGCTGTCGTGGCCTGCGCGCTCTCTGAAGGAATTCCCCGTGGGCCACGCGCTCTCTGAACGCGGGTCCATGGCCACTGGCGCTTGGCCAGACAGAGTGAGGATGCGCTGCGAGGGGATGGTGGCGCATTCTCGTCCAACACGACCCTGTGCGCCCATCGTACGGAAGGCGGGTTGGAGCTCTGCTGGTCCGCGAGATTTCTTCAAGCTCTGCCGCTCCCACTGCCCGCCGAGGGTGTGGCAGAGCTCAGCGGGGTCCAGGGATCGCTCAGAACCTCCAGGAGCCTTCTGCCTGAAGAGTCAGTGACGCCTGAAGAGTCAGTGAAGATCAGAGTCTCCTAGCCTCTCTCCATTTTCTGTTTTTAGAGGACTGTGGTCCTCCTTTCTGTACTCTGCTTTCTGTTATGTATTTCTTGTAACGAAGCAGTTTGCAATGAATGAAATGCATTTTCTGATTACCCAAGCTGTGTACCGTGCTTTTGAGTTCTTTTTTCTCCTTTCTTTGCGTTGTTCTGGAATGCTTGGATTTGTGTTTGAGTGCTGGCATTGACTTCGGCTAAAAGGGCTGGCTTTGGCCGAGACGAGATGCATTGTGCCGAGATGGACCCATTCCATTGGTCTCGGCTCGGCGGAGCGAGTTCGGCAGTGGCCTTCTGACGGGTGTATGAACCCGGACTCCAGAAAACTGTCCTTGGCCGGACTGCCTTGAGGGGTTTATGAACCCAGACTTTAGGAAAGGCTGAGTGTAGGAACTGCAAGCCTCTTACAAGGCATAGAGCCTGTGTGCCCTGAGACACGGAATTTTAGGAAAGGCTGAGTGTATGAACTCGAAGCCGTTTCCAAGGCGTCGAGCCTGTGTGCCCTGAGACACGGAATTTTAGGAAAGGCTGAGTGTAGGAACTCGAAGCCGTTTCCAAGGCGTGGAGCCTGTGTGCCCTGAGACACGGGATTTTAGGAAAGGCTGAGTGTATGAACTCGAAGCCGTTTCCAAGGCGTCGAGCCTGTGTGCCCTAAGACACGGAATTTTAGGAAAGGCTGAGTGTATGAACTCGAAGCCGTTTCCAAGGCGTGAAGCCTGTGTGCCCTGAGACACGGGATTTTAGGAAAGGCTGAGTGTATGAACTCGAAGCCGTTTCCAAGGCGTCGAGCCTGTGTTGCCGGAGTCGACCAGAGAGATTGATGACAAGGCAAAAGCTGCTTTTTATTGATTCCGAAGTTCCTTACATCTTTAGAAATAAAACTTCTTCAAATGAGATGCATTCCACGGTCTCGGCAATGGCTTGCCATCCAAGTCTTCGAGCTTGTAGGCTGACTTTCCTGCCAGTGAAACTACTCTGAACGGGCCGTGCCAGTTCGGGGCAAGCTTCCCCTCATTAGGTTCTCTGTCAGCTGGCAGGGTCTTCTTTAAAACGAGCTCCCCCGTGGTGAACCTTCTTTCCTTGACATTCTGATTGTATGCCCTGGCTAACCGTTGCTGGTAGTCGGTTAGTCTCAGGGCTGCTGCTTCACGACGTTCGTCCGCGAGCTCCAGCTCCATTGCCAGGTTCGTCTCGTTTCGGCCTTGGTTGACCAGCTCTGTCCTCAGGGTAGGAAGGCCGATTTCCAGGGGAATGACCGCCTCCATACCGTAGGCCAGAGAGAATGGTGTCGCCGAAGTGGACCTCCTTGGAGTTGTTCGATAGGCCCACAGCACGCTCGGAAGCTCTTCTGTCCATCTGCCCTTTGCCTTGTCCAGTCGCTTCTTCAGGCCGTCCAGGATCACTTTGTTGGAGATTTCTGCCTGGCCATTACTCTGTGGATATGCCGGGGTGGAGTAATGGTTTATGATGCCATGCTCTTGGCAGAAATCTCTGAAGGATTTGGAATCGAACTGAGTCCCGTTATCTGAAATCAGGGTCCGGGGGATGCCGAACCTCGTGAGGATGTTTTTCCAGACGAAGTTCCTGGAGTCCCTGTCCGTGATGGAAGACAACGGTTCAGCCTCTATCCACTTGGTGAAGTAGTCCGTAGCCACTATCAGCCATCTTTGTTCCCTGGAGCTCGGTGGAGAGGCCCCACAATGTCCAGGCCCCATTGAGCGAAGGGCCATGGACTAGAGAGGGGGCTCAGATCCTGTGCTGGCTGATGAAGTGAGTGGGAGAACTTCTGGCATTTCTCGCATTTTCTGGCGTAGACCTGGGCGTCCTTCTGCATGTAGGGCCACCAGTAACCCTGGCTGATTGCTCTGTAGGCCAATGAGCGACCTCCTATATGGCTGTCGCAGATTCCCTCGTGAATCTCGTACAGGAAGTCGTCCACCTTGGTCGGGTGGACACATTGGAGGTATGGACCTGTGAAGGACTTCCTGTAGAGTTTGCCTTCTGGAGAGAGCCAAAAGCGGACTGCCTTGAGCCTGATCTTGTGGGCTTCTGTCTTATCCTCGGGGAACTGGTCATCTTTCAGGTAGGCGACGATTGGATCCATCCAGCTGGGGCCGAGGTCAGCACAGAGGACAAGCCGAGATGACTGAAATTCTAGACTTGACCTCGACACTGACCCGACCTCGATGGTCCTCTTCTTTCCTGCTTCAACAGCGGAGGCCAGGTTTGCAAGCGCATCTGCGTGCGTGTTGGTATCTCGGGAGATCTGCCTGACCTCGGCTTTCTGGAATTGGGAGAGTAGCTTTCTTGCCAGGGCTAAGTAGGCCGCCATCCTGTCGTCCCTGGCCTGGTAATCTCCAGCGAGCTGGCTAGTTACCAGTTGAGAATCGCTGAAGATTTCCAGGTGCTGGGCTCCAAGGATTCGGGCGCTGTTCAACCCTGCGATTAGTGCTTCGTACTCTGCCTCATTGTTCGTCGCTTTGAAGTCGAGGGTGAAAGCCTGCTCTATGACCAGTCCCTCTGGCGATTGGAGAACTATGCCGGCGCCAGCTCTCTTGGAAGTGGACGACCCGTCGACAAAGATCTTCCATGCCGAGGTGGGAGAATGCTGGACTTCTGTTTCTGCTGGCTCTTGCCCTGTGCCCCCCAGTGCCGTGCCGAGCTGAGTCGGAGCCGGGTTGGGGCAGGCGAATTCGACTATGAAGTCTGCCAGAATCTGGGCTTTGATTGCAGTTCGGGGACGGTACTGTATGTCATATTGCCCCAGTTCAACTGCCCACTTTGATATGCGCCCTGAAAAGTCAGCTTTTTTGAACAAAGAACGGAGTGGGTGCTCCGTGATCACCACAATAGTGTGGGATTGAAAGTAATGAGAGAGCTTGCGGGAGGCGGTGACAAGAGCCAGCGCAAGCTTCTCCAACAATAGGTACCTGGTCTCGGCATCGAGCAGGGTCTTGCTCGTGTAATAGATCGGCTTTTGAACTCCCTCGTCCTCCCTGATGAGGACGGAGCTCACTGCGTGATCCGAGACCGCTAGGTATAAATACAAAATCTCCCCCCGAGTTGGGGTGGAGAGTAATGGAGGTGACATTAAATAAGTTTTGAGTGCGGCCAATGCCTGGTCGCACTCGGGGGTCCACTGGAACTTCAAATTTTTCCTAAGCAGCTGGAAAAAAGGCCTGCACTTATCTGACGAGCGGCTGATAAAGCGATTGAGTGCGGCGGCCATTCCTGTAAGCTTTTGAACTTCCTTTGTGGTGGAGGGACTCTGGATGTCCTGGATGGCAGTGATCTGGTCTGGATTGGCCTCTATCCCCCTCCGCGTCACCAAGCTGCCGAGGAACTTGCCAGAGGCTACGCCGAAGGCGCACTTGGAAGCATTGAGCTTGAGCTTGTAAGCGCGAAGGATGCCGAAGACTTGGCCGAGATCCGCCAGATGTTCGCTGGAGCGCACAGATTTGACGACCATGTCGTCGATATAAACCTCTACCGTTCGGCCGAGCTGGTCCTGGAACATCTTTGTGACGAGGCGCTGATAGGTCGCCCCCGCGTTCTTCAGCCCGAAAGGCATTACTTTATAGCAGTAAGTGCCGCGGGGGGTGATGAATGATGTTTTCTCCTCGTCGGGCTCATAAAGCGGGATCTGATGGTAGCCGCGGTAGGCGTCAAGGAAGCTCATTCGGTCGTGACCGGCGGGTGGCGTCAATCAGTTGGTCAATCTTCGGGAGGGGGAAACTGTCCTTAGGGCAAGCCCTGTTCAGGTCGGTAAAGTCTACGCACACCCTCCATTTTCCAGTTTTCTTCTTGACGACCACCGTGTTGGCCAGCCATACCGGGTACTGGACTTCCCGGATGGCCCCTGCTTTTAGCAGGTTGTCGACCTCTTCCACGACTGCATCTGTCTGCTGCAGCCCGGTTCTGCGGGCCCTCTGCACCACTGGCTTGTGGTCGGGGTCGACGTTGAGCTTGTGGCACATGACCTCTGGGTCGACCCCGGGCATCTCACTTGGGCTCCAAGCGAAGACGTCCACATTCTGCATCAAGAACCGAGAGAGTTCGGCCCTTTCTTCGTCCGACAGCTGGGTGCCGATCAGGAAGAAACGGTCTGGGTCTGCCGGGTCCAGCCTGACCTCGGCTAGGTCCTCGATGCTCTTTTTCTCAGGGTCCCTGCCGATCTCGTCGAGACCCTTCTCGAATTCGGCCAGGTTGATGCGCTCTGGCTCCTTTACTGCTGGAACGGCGGCCAGCATGCATTGCCTGGCCTGCTGCTGGTCTCCCTTTACTGTGACCACCTCCACCTTGCCCTCTTCGTTCTCATGGACGAACTTCAGCTTTTGGTGGAAGGAAGAAGGAACTGCCTCTAGTTTGTGGAGCCATGTCCTGCCCAGAATGACATTGTAGGGGGAAGGGGCATCCACAACCAGAAAGTCGGCCGTCACGGAGGCTCCGCCAACCTGGGTTTCCAAGGTGATTCTACCCTTGGGGTAGACTGGTGTTGCGGACAACCCTAGCAGAGGTGCTCGGACCTCCGTGAGGTCTGCTTCGGAGAGTTTCATCCGTTTGAAGCAGTCGTAGTAGAGGACCTCGGAGGAGCTGCCGGAGTCGACGAGGATCCTCTTTACGGTGAAGTCTCTCAGCTTCATGGTGAGGAGCAGGGGGTCGTTGTGAGGGACTTGGACCCCCTCTAGATCTCGATCCGAGAACGAGATGGCTGGTTTGTCGCGGCGGGCTTTCTTGGATGCCGGGGCGAGGTCGGCTTTCATCACTTCTTTCTCGTGCGAAGCCCGCCTGGCTTCGGCACGGGTTTGGGAGCTTCCCCGGGACGAGGAAGCGGGAGCCGAGGACGCCAGATGGATCACATTGATGATCTTCTCTGAGTCCTCGCTGTCTGGAGCCGGGGCCGTGCTCTGGTGAACCCGGCCCTCGCTGCCGCCGGCATCACCCTCCTTGATGAACTCTGGAATGTGGCCCTCTTTGGCCAGCTTCTCCAGATACCACTGCAAAGACCTACATTCTTCAGTCTTGTGCCCGTTGCCCTTATGGAAGGCGCAGTGGAGCTTGCTCCGGGAACCTTCGGTGGGTTCATTCCTCATGGGAGGAGGATACTTGAAGAACGGCTTGGATTTGATCTTGGCCAGGATGCGGTATATCGGCTCCTTGAAGACGACATTGACGCTCTGACTGGCGCTGGAGGGAGGTCTGGGCTTCCAATTGCCCCCAGACCTGGACGATGAAGGCTTCGCCGAGCTGGAGGCCCAGTCCCGCTTGGATTCCTGCTTCTGGGAGGGCCTTCCGCCTCTTTGCCGAGGCTGGCTGTTCTTCTGTTCGGGCTCTGGATGCCCGTCCTGATCCTTAGCTCGGATCTCGTCTTCTTCCCGGGCGATTAAAGCGCTTCACCCGAGACATCAATTCTGACATGGATTCTGGAGTGTCCCCGGCCAAGTCCTTCCGCACGTCGCTGCCGGGGATCAGGGCATGCTGGAAGGCGTAGATGGATATCCCCTCCCTTGCGCCCTCGATCTGGCTGTAGATTGCCCAGAATCGGTGGGTGAACTTGGCAAGAGTTTCGCCCTGCTTCATTCTCAGGGCGATAAGGTCCCCTTCTTTCTTGGGGACGACGGTGTATGCTTGGAACTTCTTCAGGAAGGAGAGCTGGAGCTCCTTCCAACTGGGGATCGACTGCTCTGGGAGAGAGCAAAACCACTTCAGGGGGAGGTCACCCAGACTGGAGGAGAAGATCTTACAGTTTAGGTGGCCCTCATTTCCCCAGATAGACATCTTCTGGGAGAAGTGTCGGAGGTGTGCAGATGGATCTGACAGTCCGTCGTAGGGGACGAACCGCGGGACGGAGAACTTCCTGGGCAAGGGGGTGCGCTCGATTTCCTTCGTGAAGGGAGAGCCCCCAAGATCAGTGTGACCGCAGAGCTGCTTCTGGTCCCGCATGTCCAGGTTGTGCTGGAGAGCCCGCCTGACGCGCTTGTCGAACCACTCCTGCTCGTCGTCCTCCTCTGGAGTCTGAACTCTGGACTTTCGCTTGGGGCGGCTCGGACTGTGATGGCTATGAGTTCGGCCATCGCGACTATGGTGACTCCGGCTGTTGCTCGAGCCTTCGTCACGAATCTGGCCCCGTTTCTGATCCAGATGATGTCTGAGGTCCTCACGAGGAGGCTGGGCTGCCTTGCTGGGAGCGCCCTTCTTTTTTCCTTGGGGCTCAGAGACCTCCCTCAAGGAGGCAGTCTGCACTGCCTTCAGCTGCTGCTGGAGCTTGCGAATCATCCGCTCTTGCTTCCGGAGTTGCTTCTGGAGGAGGGCAGCCTCGGGAGCCTCTCCGGGGGGTTGAGCGTGGCGCGTTTCTCCCACGGCCACGGCTTTGTCCTTCCGAGGACGCTGATGCTGATGCTCATCGCGTCCGGGGTGGCGGGACCTCGTCCGCTGAGAGTGAGGTCTCAACCCCCTCTTGGAAAGGGATCTCGACAAAGAGTTGGGAGCCCAGGCGGCCCTCGCCTGCAGTCGTCCCTCGCACCGCGCGGGACTGCCCCTGAGGAGGGACTTCCGCTGGAGTTGTGTCTTGCACCGCGCGGGATTGCCCCTGAGGAGGGACTTCCGTTGGCGGTGGTGGCAGCGCGAGCGCTGCTCCTGAAGATTCTACGCCCTTCTTAGCTTTCGGAGGCATGGCTTCTGAAAGGATGAGGTTAGGAAGATTGGGAAGGTTTTGAGAGGTTTAGATGGCTGGGATATTTCTTTCCCACAGACGGCGCCAATTGTAGGTGCAGAAAATCACGACCCACAATAAGAGGGTGCCTTACAGGACTTATCCGGGAAGATGATGTCGCCTGGAATGTCTGGATGCCGTCCGATAGCCTGAAAGGGAGAAGCAAACGGTCAGAGGACCCTGGCCTGAGCGGCGCAAGGCTCTCCGATGCCAAAGTCAGTGTATAAACTGGAACGATGGAGGAGAGGGAGAAGAAAGACAGGGTAAGGGCTCTGTGTATAGGATTGTGCGTACCTTGCATGGTGTTTTGGGGGTCTATTTATAGAGGCTTGGATCGTATCTCTGAGAGGATATTTCGGTGTGGGTCCCATGATCTGACTGGGAAGTCATGATCAGCCCACAAAGTAATAAATGCAGTCTAATCCGGCCCACTCAGCATTTAATGCCAGTCGGGTCAGCCCACATTGCATTAAATGCGTGTCTTGTTGGGCCAGATTGTGTTGGGCGCCTTTGGCGGTAGGAGTACCAGCGGATCTTCCCTCGGGCCTTGCCCTGATGTGGCCTCAGCCGCTGGATACTGCCATGTGGCGATCTGGTGAAGATAGTGGGTGGCTGGATGTCATATCTGTCCCACCAGCTCGTGACCCAATCCCTCCACGTGCCTGATGACGTGGAGGATGAGGGGCCCAAACGAAGGTTCTTTCTTGCCTCGGCTACTGTCCTGGCCTCTTCAGCCGAGGTAGCCTTAACCGAGGTAGGGTTCTTTACCGAGATGGCATCCGGGGTGGCCTTGCCGAGATGGGGTCTTTGCCGAGATGAGGCCCGAGGCGGTCCAGTGCGGCGCCTGTGGCCTGGAGGTGTCCGATGTCGGCCAAGGCCTCTGCCCTGGTAGCCGGGATGGGATCGGAGCCACGTGGACGGCACGCGGATGGCACGTGAGGATGTTTAAGCCCATCTGATGGCTATGATTAGCTTAATCCTGCAGCTCTGGAAATCTCCCCACACAATTGTAGCTCAAGTGGTACCAGGTTTCACCCAGATTATCCTTTATACAGGAGGTCTCGGGTTCGAAACCTGGGGAGGCCCCTGGGTACGCGATACGCTCCTGCCTGGGACAAAAGCATGAGGGTTACAGCCAAAGGCTACAGCCCGAGTGTATACAATAGGCGCGGGGCCCTGGGCCCCGCCTATCCCCTGTAGAGGGTCCAGCTGTGCGACTCCCAAGCGGTTACCTCCTCAGCTCGGATACCCTCCTACAGTGGCAATAGCAAGATCCGCGTTGGGGAAGATAACCGGCAAGAAGAGGTTGGATTGGTTTCGAAAGTTGAGACCGGAGATCAGCCTGTTTGCCGTCTGGATGACGTGGCGCGGGATGATAGGAGCCTCTCCCCTCAAAATAGTCACTGTAGGTCCCAAAAGTGTCCTTCAAAGTTGCAGGCCAAACAGAAGACCAGGTTTTCAAATATTTTCCCTTTCGGGGAAACAGAGCAGGAAGGGGGCAGTCTCCGCGCTTTTCATAGACTCCATTTGAGGTAGGCCTGAGAAAAGGCTGACAGTTACTGTAGGTGCAGAAAATTATGACCCACAATAAGAGGGAGCCTTAGAGGACTTATCCGAGAAGATGGTGATGACTGTATGTGACTGGATGCCGTCCGGAAGCCTGAAAGGGAATAGCAAACGGTCAGAGGACCCTGGCCTGGGCGGCGCAAGGCTCTCCGATGCCAAAGTCAGTATGGGAACTGGAACAATGGAAGGAGAGGGAGAAGAGAGACAGAGTAAGGGCTCTGTGTATGGGATTGTGCGTACCTTGTATGGTGCATGGAGTTCTATTTATAGAGGTTTGGATCGTATCTTTCAGAGGATATCTTGGAGTGGGTCCCATGATTCGACTAGGAAGTCATGATCAGCCCACAAAGTAATAAATGCTGTCTAATCCGGCCCACTCAGCATTTAATGCTAGTCGGGTCAGCCCACATTGCATTAAATGCGTGTCTTGTTGGGCCAGATTGTGTTGGGCGCCTTTGGCGGTTGGAGTACCAGCGGATCTGCCCTCGGGCCTTGCCCTGATGTGGCCTCAGCCGATGGATGCTGCCATGTCAGCGATCTGGTGAAGATAGCGGGCGGCTGGATGTCGTGTCTGTCCCACTAGCTCGTGACCCTATCCCTCCACGTGCCTGATGACGTGGGGGATGAGGGGCGCAAGTGAAAGTTCTTTCTTGCTTCGGCTACTGTCCTGGCTCCTTCAGCCGAGGCGGCTTCAGCCGAGGTAGGGCTCTCTGCCGAGATGGCATCCGGGGTGGCCCTGCCGAGGTGGACTCTTTGCCGAGATGATGCCCGAGGTGGTCCAGTTCGGCGCTAAGGGCCCGGAGCTGCCTGACTTCGGCCGGACCTCCTGTCCCGGTAGCCGAGGTGGGATTGGTGCCACGTAGATGGCACGCGGATGGCACGTGAGAATGCTTAGCCCCATCTGATGGCTGTGATTAGCTTAATCCTGTAGCTCTGGAAATCTCCGCACACAATTGCCCCCTAGCTTCTGACCTCGCGTAGAACGTCAGTGCCGTGAGGTCGGGAGCTATGTGCCGGGTCTATCTGAAGGAGAAAGCCCCTTTCGGCCCTGACTCGCTGTCGCTTTGGATGTTCGAGGTAATAAATGGCATCCCCTATTCAATGCTGAGGACAGTTCGACGGCTCCACGCGTCATCTCCTGGCTAGTTGTCTGTCTCCTCGAGGTCGTACGCGCCGTCTCGTCAGGGGCGTAATCAATTTTTGAAATGATTTGCGCGCCATTTCGTCAGGGGCGTAATCAATTTTTGAAATGATTCGCGCGAAATCCCAGGGGGGCGCCCCTTGGCACGCCCAATTAGGGCTTCTGGAAAGGGGGCCTCTCTGCTATATATAGGGCAGTCGAGGTCCGCTCTATCCTTCGTTTGCGATTCTGAATCAGAGGCGAGCGTCAGAGGTGGGCAAGCTACTGTGAGGGAGCTTCATCTGAGAAGTGGTGCGCTGCTGAAGTTGAGTCTCTTTGCTGCCCAGCATCTTCATTCTGCTTCCGTAAGTTCCTTCTGCCCTGCCTCTTCTTCTGCGGGTTTCTCTGTTTTTAGACTGGGATAGGAATGGGGATTTACAGCCACTGGTTAGAGGGTGAGGCAGCGATCGAGGGTTTCAGGTCGGCCTTTAGGATCCCTGCTGATGTCCAAGTCAGGGGTGCTGAACCCCGTGGCTACAACTCTCACGACTTTTCGGGAGGCTGGATGCCTTTTCCGCTAGTGGCCGTTATAGAAGGCGGGGTCCGATTCCCCCTTCACCCACTTCTCAGGAGGTGCCTTAGTCAGTGGCGTCTCTGCCCCTGCCAACTGCTGCCGAATGCCTTCAAGATCGTGATGGGCACGGTCAAGTTGAATGAGGTCCTAGGCGTCGACTTCGGCGTCTTCGACCTTGAGGACGTCTACGACATATGCAAGTCCGGAGATTCTTATTATCTCCGGGCTAAGCCAGGCCGGGACGACTTCGTCCGATACTTGGAGGATTCGAGCAAGTATGCCGGAGACGATCTTCTGTACGTCTCGGGGAACTGGGAGTTTGGGGAGGCCGACACCGATAGAGGCTACCAGGTCCCTCGCCACTTCGGTACCATCCAAGTAAACACCCTTCGTTTCTCTTCTTTTTTCATGAAGTTTCTTTTTGTTCTGCCGCGCTTATGCTTCTGATTGTTGCAGCTTTGAAGGAGAGGAAACGGGCTGCCAGATACATTTGGAAGAGGAACGATGCCTGGCTCCGTCTGGTGAAGCGATACAGCGGTCATGACGGCAGGGCGGCTTGGTCGCTGCTAGGATATCGGCCAAAGTACCGTGGGTATTTGAGGGGCACCGTAGAGCCGATCCAGGGTGAAGGTGCCACACTCGAGGTCGGGCAGGAGCAAGCCGGTCCGGAGGTCGCAGAGCCCCCGCAGGCGTCTGACGTTAGGGCCACGTCTGGAACCCTAGCTTCCACATCGGGATCGAGACTTCCCCAGGTCTCAGGAAGGGAATCGAGTCAACTGCCCGATCTCCCTCGCCAGGCTCCGAGATGAGGCGCACCAGGCGCTTGTCCTTCGAGGACCTTGAGGTCTTGGCGCTTGGAGTGGAGGACGCCCGAGCCCCCCAGGAGCCGGTGAGTTTCCCGGAGCATCCATCTCCGAGGGCTCGGATAGCTTCCCCTGCAGAAGTGACGGAGGTTCCCGCGCCCCCTAGCCCTGTTGGTCCAGAGGTACGCCTGTCCCCGGCTGAGGTTGAGCAGGAGGAAACTCGGCCGCTGAAGGTGCCGAGGACCGACGCGGGTCCTAGCTCGGCTGCTGCCTCGTTGCCCCAGGGGCCGCCGTTATGGGAGCCGAGCTTCATGCTTGGGCCGGAGAGGCCGATGACGATGGAGGATTGCATTCTTCACAAGATCGATCTCCCGGTCCTCGAGGCCCTTGGGCGAGCCTGCGCCCTTCCCCGGGACATGGAGCGGCTGGACAAGTACAGCGATCAGAAGCTGATCCTGTCGATGTTGCAGTCCAACTTCGTGGTAAGTCTTCTTTTCCCTTCGTCAAACCAGCGATTTAGCGTTTGACGCTCTTTGGATCTAACACGTACACCCGGTTTCTTTGACAGGCAGCACAGAAGTCCATGGCCGTTGCTGACAGGATCCGCAGGTACAGCCTGGACGTTGCCGAGCTGACCGTGGAGAAGAACGGCCTGCAGGAATCCCTGGACGCCGTTAGCCAGAAGTTAGCCAGGGTGGAAGAGGAATACGCGGCGAAGCTCGAGCAGGCGAGGGAAGAAGCCGAAGTGGAGAGGACTAGGTCGGCCGAGCTCGAGGTCTCCATTTCGAAGATGGGAGACGATTACGCGGCCCTGCTTCAAGCCGAGTCCAAGAGGGCGGATGAAGCCGAGGCGAAGCTAGAATCCGAGTCCAAGAGGGCGGATGAAGCCGAGGCGAAGCTTGAGTCCGAGTGCGATGCCGCGTTCGAGGATGCCAAAGTGCAGGTTACCGCCCACTACAAGGAAAGGGTTCTTGTGGTGAGGGATAAGGCCTGGGCGAAAGGGTGGCTTGCCGGCCTGAAGGAGGCCGGGGTCTCGGAGGGCCACCCCTCCTTTTGGGAGCCTCCTCCGTACACGCTTCCGGTGCCGACCTCTGCCCGTCCATCCGGCGAATCCTCTGACGCCGCCGCCCGTGCAGCTGATCGGTCATGACCTCGGGACCTCGGGATATTCGCTTTCTTGCTTTATGCTCTGTAATTTTCTTCAATTTGCATTTGCTGAACACTGTAATGAGTGAGATTTTAATACAATTGAAAGTTTCTTGAAATGCTCGTGCTTCTGTCTCTTTTAAGCTTGGTTCTTCGATTGATTGAGTTCGGTAGAGTGCTCCCTTAGGTGATCTTTTTTGGTATTCGCGCTGATCCTCCGTATCTTAGGTGATCTTCATTGGTGTTCGCGCTGATCCTCCGTATCTTGGGCGATCTTGAATAGCAATAAACATGGTGGCGCGGCTGACGAGGGAACCTGACGGATGTCTCCACGTGGCGCCATAGGGGTCACTGGTCGACAGTCGCGCATTCCCAGTAGCGCGTGGGGGACTTCGCCCCATAACTCTTTTTGGAGACTGAGCCTTCCTCCACCCTATAAGTAGGGGGAGCAGGCTCGCCATGGGAGAAGGAAGGAACATAGTTGTAGGAACCATGTCTGGGAGGTGCCTGAAATTACTTGATCCGGGGAAAACCCTGCGCCGTTGGACGGCTACCCCCGAGGGGGGAAGGCTGTCGTGGTCTGCGCGCTCTCTGAAAGGAACTCCCCGTGGACTACGCGCTCTCTGAACGCGGGTTCACGGCCATCCGTCCCTGGCCAGACAGAATGAGGATGCACTGCAGGGGGACGGTGGCGCATTCTCGTCCGACATGGCCCAGTGCGCCCGTCGTACGGAAGGCGGGATGAAGGTCCCGCTGGACCGGGAGGCTTCTTCAAGCTTGGCTGGTCCCACTGGCCGCCGAGGGTGTTGCAGAGCCCAGCGAGGTCCAGGATCGCTCAGAACCTCCAGGCGGCGGATCCGGCGTCCTCGTGCCTTCTGCCTGAAGAGTCGGCGAAGATCAGAGTCTCCTAGCCTTTCTCTATTTTCTGTTTTTAGAGGACTGTGATCCTCCTTTCTGTACTTTGCTTTCTGTTCTGTATTTCTTGTAATGAAGCAGTTTGCAATGGATAAAAAGGAATTCTGTGATTACCCAAACTGTGTACAGTGCTTTTGAGTTTTTTCTCATTTCTTTGCGCTGTTCCGGAATGCTTGGATTTGTCTGAATGCTGGCACTGACCTCGGCCGAAAAGGCTGGCTTTGGCCGAGATGAGCTGCATTGAGCCGAAATGGACCCATTCCGTTGGCCTTGGCTCGGCGAAAGTGAGTTCGGCAATGGCCTTCTGAGGGGTGTATGAAGCCGGACTTCAGGGGACTGTCCTTGGCCGAACTGCCTTGAGGGGTTTATGAACCCGGACTTTAGGAAACGGCTGAGTGTAGGAACTCTAGACCATTCCCAAGGCGTGGAGCCTTAGTGTGTCCAAGACACGGGGCTTTAGGAAAGGCCGAGTGTAGGAACTCTTCCAGGCCGTTTCCAGGGCGTAGAGCCTGAGTGTGTCCAAGACACGGGGGCTTTAGGAAAGGCTGAGTGTAGGAACTCGAAGCCATTTCCAGGGCGTAGAGCCGGAGTGTGTCCAAGACACGGGGCTTTAGGAAAGGCTGAGTGTAGGAACTCGAAGCCATTTCCAGGGCGTAGAGCCGGAGTGTGTCCAAGACACGGGGCTTTAGGAAAGGCTGAGTGTCGGAACTCGAAGCCAATTCCAGGGCGTAGAGCCTGAGTGTGTCCAAGACACGGGGCTTTAGGAAAGGCTGAGTGTCGGAACTCGAAGCCAATTCCAGGGCGTAGAGCCTGTGTGTGTCCAAGACACGGGGCTTTAGGAAAGGCTGAGTGTCGGAACTCGAAGCCAATTCCAGGGCGTAGAGCCTGTGTGTGTCCAAGACACGGGGCTTTAGGAAAGGCTGAGTGTCGGAACTCGAAGCCAATTCCAGGGCGTAGAGCCTGTGCTGCCGGAGTCGACCAGAGAGACTGATGACAAGGCAAAAGCTGCTTTTATTGATTCTGAAGTTCATTACATCTTTAGAAATAAAATTTCTTCAAATGGGATGCGTTCCACGGTCTCGGCAGCGGCTTGCCTTCCAAGTCTTCGAGCTTGTAGGCTGACTTTCCTGCCAGTGAAACTACTCTGAACGGGCCGTGCCAGTTCGGGGCAAGCTTCCCTCAGTTTGGTTCTCTGTCAGCTGGCAGGGTCTTCTTTAAAACGAGCTCTCCCGTGGTGAACCTTCTTTCCTTGACATTTTGATTGTATGCCCTGGCTAACCGCTGCTGATAGTCGGTTAGTCTCAGGCTGCTGCTTCTCGTCGCTCATCCTGCCAGCTCCAGCTCCATCGCCAGGTTCGTCTCATTTCGGCCTTGGTCGACCAGCTCTGTCCTCAGGGTAGGAAGGCCGATTTCCAGGGAATGACCGCCTCCATCCCGTAGGCCAGAGAGAAATGGTGTTGCCGAGGTGGACCTACCTTGGAGTTGTTCTATACGCCCACAGCACGCTCGGAAGCTCTTCTGTCCATCTGCCCTTTGCCTTGTCCAGTCGCTTCTTCAGGCCGTCCAGGATCACTTTGTTCGAGATTTCTGCCTGGCCATTACTCTGTGGATATGCCGGGGTGGAGTAATGGTTTCTGATGCCGTGCTCTTGGCAGAAGTCTCTGAAGGACTTGGAATCGAACTGAGTCCCGTTATCCGAAATCAGGGTCCGGGGGATGCCGAACCTCGTAAGGATGTTTTTTCCAGACGAAGTTCCTGGAGTCCCTGTCCGTGATGGAAGACAACGGTTCAGCCTCTATCCATTTTGTGAAGTAGTCCGTAGCCACTATCAGCCATCTTTTGTTCCCTGGAGCTCGGTGAAGAGGCCCCACAATGTCCAGGCCCCATTGAGCGAAGGGCCATGGGCTAGAGAGGGGACTCAGATCCTGCGCTGGCTGATGGAGGGAGTGGGAGAACTTCTGGCATTTCTCGCATTTTCTGGCGTAGACCTGGGCGTCCTTCTGCATGTAGGGCCACCAGTAACCCTGGCTGATTGCTCTGTAGGCTAATGACCGTCCTCCTATATGGCTGCCGCAGATTCCTTCGTGGATCTCGTACAGGAAGTCGTCCACCTTGGTCGGGTGGACGCATTGGAGGTATGGACCTGTGAAGGACTTCCTGTAGAGTTTGCCTTCTGGAGAGAGCCAAAACCGAGCTGCCTTGAGCCTGATCTTGTGGGCTTCAGTCTTGTCCTCGGGGAGCTGGTCGTCCTTCAAGTAGGCGACGATTGGATCCATCCAGCTGGGGCCGAGGTCAGCACAGAGGACAAGCCGAGATGAATGGAGTTCTAGACTTGACCTCGATACTGACCCGACCTCGATGGTCCTCTTCTTTCCTGCTTCGACGGCGGAGGCCAGGTTTGCAAGCGCATCTGCATGCGTGTTGGTATCTCGGGATATTTGCCTGACCTCGGCTTTCTGGAATTGGGAGAGTAGCTTTTTCGCCAGGGCTAAGTAAGCCGCCATCCTGTCGTCCCTGGCCTGGTAGTCCCCAACGAGCTGGCTAGTTACCAGTTGAGAGTCGCTGAAGATCTCCAGATGCTGGGCTCCGAGGATTCGGGCGCTGTTCAACCCTGCAATCATTGCTTCGTACTCTGCCTCATTGTTCGTCGCTTTGAAGTCCAAGGTGAAGGCTTGCTCTATGACCAGTCCCTCTGGCGATTGGAGAACTATGCCGAGGCCAGCTCTCTTGGAGGTGGACGACCCGTCGACAAAGATCTTCCATGCCGAGGTGGGAGACTGCTGGACTTCTGTTTCTACTGGCTCTTGCCCTGTGCCCCCCAGTGCCGTGCCGAGCTGGGTCGGAGCCGGGTTGGGGGAGGCGAATTCGACAATGAAGTCCGCCAGGATCTGGGCTTTGATCACAGTTCGGGGACGGTACTGTATGTCATACTGCCCCAGTTCGACTGCCCACTTTGATATGCGCCCTGAAAAGTCAGCTTTCTTGAACAATGAACGGAGTGGATGCTCCGTGATCACCACAATAGTGTGGGATTGAAAATAATGGGAGAGCTTGCGGGAGGCGGTAACGAGAGCCAACGCAAGCTTCTCCAACAGGAGGTACCTGGTCTCGGCATCGAGCAGGGTCTTGCTCGTGTAATAGATCGGCTTTTGAACTCCCTCGTCCTCCCTGATGAGGACGGAGCTCACTGCGTGATCCGAGACCGCAAGGTATAAATACAGGATCTCCCCCCGAGTTGGGGTGGAGAGTAATGGTGGTGACATCAAATAAGTTTTGAGTGCGGCCAATGCCTGGTCGCACTCAGGGGTCCATTGGAACTTCAAATTTTTCCTTAAAAGCTGAAAGAAGGGCATGCACTTATCTGATGAGCGGCTGATGAAGCGATTGAGTGCTGAGGCCATTCCTGTAAGCTTCTGAACTTCCTTCGTGGTGGAGGGACTCTGGATGCCCTGGATGGCAGTGATCTGGTCCGGATTTCCCTCTATCCCCCTTCGCGTCACCAAGCTGCCGAGGAACTTGCCAGAGGCTACGCCGAAGGCGCACTTGGAAGCGTTTAGCTTGAGCTTGTACGCGCGAAGGATGCCGAAGACTTGGCCGAGATCCGCCAGATGGTCGCTGGAGCGCACAGATTTGACGACCATGTCGTCGATATACACCTCTACCGATCGGCCGAGCTGGGCCTGGAACATTTTTGTGACGAGGCGCTGATAGGTCGCCCCCGCGTTCTTCAGCCCGAAGGGCATCACCTTATAGCAGTATGTGCCGCGGGGGGTGATGAATGAGGTTTTCTCCTCGTCTGGCCCGTAGAGCGGGATCTGATGATAGCCTCGGTAGGCGTCAAGGAAGCTCATTCGGTCGTGACCAGCGGTGGCGTCGATCAGTTGGTCAATCTTTGGGAGGGGAAAACTGTCCTTAGGGCAAGTCCTGTTCAGGTCGGTGAAGTCCACGCACACCCTCCACTTCCCAGTTTTCTTCTTGACCACCACTGTGTTGGCCAGCCATACCGGGTACTGGACTTCCCGGATGGCCCCTGCTTTTAGCAGGTTGTCGACCTCTTCGACGACCGCATCTGTCTGCTGCAGCCCGGTCCTTCGGGCCCTCTGCACTACTGGTTTGTGGTCGGGGTCGACATTGAGCTTGTGGCACATAACCTCAGGGTCGACCCCGGGCATTTCGCTTGGGCTCCAAGCGAAGACGTCCACATTCTGCATCAAGAACCGAGAGAGTTCCGCCCTTTCTTCGTCCGACAGCTGGGTGCCAATCAGGAAGAACCTGTCTGGGTCTGCCGGGTCTAGTCTGACCTCGGCCAGGTCCTCGATGCTCTTCTTCTCAGGGTCCCGGCCGATCTCATCGAGGTCTTTCTTGAACTCGGCCAGGTTGACGCGCTCTGGCTCCTTCACAGCTGGGACTGCGGCCAGCATGCACTGCCGGGCCTGCTGCTGGTCTCCCTTCACTGTGACTACCTCCATCTTGCCTTCCTCGTTCTCATGGACGAACTTCAGCTTTTGGTGGAGGGAAGATGGAACTGCCTCTAGCTTGTGGAGCCACGTTCTGCCCAGAATGACATTGTAGGGAGAAGGGGCGTCCACAACCAGGAAGTCGGCCGACACGGAGGCTCCGCCAACTCGGGTTTCCAAGGTGATTCTACCCTTGGGGTAGACTGGTGTGGCGGACAACCCTAGCAGGGGTGCTCGGACCTCCGTGAGGTCTGCTTCGGAGAGCTTCATCCTCTTGAAGCAGTCGTAGTAGAGGACCTCGGAGGAGCTGCCGGAGTCGACGAGGATCCTCTTTACGGTGAAGTCTCTCAGCTTCATGGTGAGGAGCAGGGGGTCGTTGTGAGGGACCTGGACTCCCTCTAGATCTCGATCCGAGAACGAGATGGCTGGTCTGTCGCGGCGGGCTTTCTTGGACGCCGGAGCGAGTTCGGCTTTCATTACTTCTTTCTCGTGCGAAGCCCGCCTGGCTTCGGCACGGGTTTGAGAGCTTCCCCGGGATGAGGAAGCGGGAGCTGAGGACGCCAGATGGATCACGTTGATGATCTTCTCTGAGTCCTCGCTGTCTGGAGCCTGGGCCGTGCTCTGGTGAACCCGGCCCTCGCTGCCGCCGGCATCACCTGCCTTGACGAACTCTGGGATGTGGCCCTCTTCGGCCAGCTTCTCTAGATACCCCTGCAAAGTCCTGCATTCTTCGGTCCTGTGCCCGTTGCCCTTATGGAAGGAGCAGTAGAGC
This sequence comes from Litsea cubeba, assembly GCA_012931725.1. Lineage (NCBI taxonomy): Eukaryota > Viridiplantae > Streptophyta > Magnoliopsida > Laurales > Lauraceae > Litsea > Litsea cubeba. The sequence continues at coordinate 187,963 of WHSA01000609.1, forward strand.
TTGCTTCGGGGGCCTTCGGTAGGTTCATTCTTCATGGGCGGAGGGTACTTGAAGAACGGCTTAGATTTGATCTTGGCCAGGATGCGGTAGATCGGCTCCTTGAAGACGACGTTGGCGCTCTGACTGGCGCTGGAGGGAGGTCTGGGCTTCCAATTGCCCCCAGACCTGGACGACGAAGGCTTCGCCGAACTGGAGACCCAGGCCCGCTTGGGCTCCTGTTTCTGGGAGGGCCTCCCGCCTCTCTGCCGAGGTTGGTCATTCTTCTGTTCGGGCTCCGGATGCCCGTCCTGATCCTTAGCTCGGATCTCGTCTTCCTCCCGGGCGATGAAGCGCTTCACCCGGGACATCAATTCTGACATGGATTCTGGGGTGTCCCCGGCCAAGTCGTTTCGCAAGTCGCTGCCGGGGATCAGGGCATGCTGGAAGGCGTAGATGGCTATCCCCTCCCTCGCGCCCTCGATCTGGCTGTAGACCGCCCAGAATCGGTGGGTAAACTTGGCGAGGGTTTCGCCCTGCTTCATTCTCAGGGCGATGAGGTCCCCTTCCTTCTTGGGGACGACAGTTGGAACTTCTTCAGGAAGGAGAGCTGGAGCTCCTTCCAACTGGAAACCGACTGCTCCGGGAGAGAGCAGAACCACTTCAGGGGGAGGTCGCCCAAACTGGAGGAGAAGATTTTGCAGTTTAGGTGACCCTCGTTCCCCCAGATGGACATCTTCTGGGAGAAGTTTCGGAGGTGAGCGGATGGGTCGGACAGTCCGTCATAGGGGACGAACCGCGGGACGGAGAACTTCCTGGGCAAGGGGGTGTGCTCGATCTCTTTTGTGAAGGGCGAGCCCCCGAGATCAGTGTGACCACAGAGCTGCTTCTGGTCCCGCATGTCCAAGTTGTGCTGGAGAGCCAATCTGACACGTTTGTCAAATCGCTCTTGCTCGTCGTCCTTCTCTGGAGTCCGAGCTCGGAGCTTTCGCTTGGGATGGCTCGGGCTACGACGGCTATGAGTTCGGCCATCGCGGCTATGGTGACTTCGGCTGTTGCTCGAGCCTTCGTCACGAATCTGGCTCCGTTTCTGGTCCAGATGATGTCTGAGGTCCTCACGAGGAGGCTGGGCTACCCTGCTGGGAGCGTCCTTCTTTTTCCCTTGAGGCTCAGAGACCGGCCTCAAGGAGGCAGTTTGCACTGCCCTCAGCTGCTGCTGGAGCTCGCGAATCAGCTGCCCTTGCTTCTGGAGTTGCTTCTGGAGGAGAGCAGCTTCGGGAACCTCTCCAGTGGCAAGGGGTTGAACGTGGCGCGTCTCTCCTACGGCCACAGCTTTGTCCTTCCGGGGACGCTCATTGCGTCTGGGGTGGCGTGACTTCTTCTGACGAGGTCGAGGCCTCGAGTCCCTCTTGGAGTGGGAACTCTATAAAGAGCTGAGAGCCTAAGCGGCCCCCGCCTGCAGTCGTGCCATGCACCGTACGGGAGCGTCCTTGGGGAGGGACGTCCGTTGGTGGTGGTGGCAGCTCGAGCGCTGCTCTTGAGGATTCTACGCCCTTCTTAGCTTTCGGAGGCATGGCTTCTGAGAGGTTGAGGTTAAGAAGGTTGGGAAGGTTTTGAGAGGTTGGGATATTACTTTCCCACAGACGGCGCCAATTGTAGGTGCAGAAAATTATGACCCACAATAAGAGGGAGCCTTAGAGGACTTATCCGAGAAGATGGTGATGACTGTATGTGACTGGATGCCGTCCGGAAGCCTGAAAGGGAATAGCAAACGGTCAGAGGACCCTGGCCTGGGCGGCGCAAGGCTCTCCGATGCCAAAGTCAGTATGGGAACTGGAACAATGGAAGGAGAGGGAGAAGAGAGACAGAGTAAGGGCTCTGTGTATGGGATTGTGCGTACCTTGCATGGTGCATGGAGTTCTATTTATAGAGGTTTGGATCGTATCTTTCAGAGGATATCTTGGTGTGGGTCCCATGATTCGACTGGGAAGTCATGATCAGCCCACAAAGTAATAAATGCTATCTAATCCGGCCCACTCAGCATTTAATGCTAGTCGGGTCAGCCCACATTGCATTAAATGCGTGTCTTGTTGGGCCAGATTGTGTTGGGCGCCTTTGGCGGTTGGAGTACCAGCGGATCTGCCCTCGGGCCTTGCCCTGATGTGGCCTCAGCCGCTGGATGCTGCCATGTCAGCGATCTGGTGAAGATAGCGGGCGGCTGGATGTCGTGTCTGTCCCACTAGCTCGTGACCCTATCCCTCCACGTGCCTGATGACGTGGGGGATGAGGGGCGCAAGTGAAAGTTCTTTCTTGCTTCGGCTACTGTCCTGGCTCCTTCAGCCGAGGCGGCTAGTAGCTCAAGTGGTACCAGGATGCTTCCCAAAATACCTTTATCACATGGTGAGAGGTTGCGGGTTCGAGTCCTGGGGAGGCCACTCTACGGAGCCAAAAGCATGTAAGGACGCACCGTAATAAGCCGTCCCCAAGTGTACACAAATGAGCCCGGGGCCCTGGGCCCCGCCTATCCCCTGTAGAGGGTCCAGCTGTGCGACTCCCAAGCGGTTACCTCCTCAGCTCGGATACCCTCCTACAGTTACGAAGTTGGTTCGAAAACACAAAGCAGATTGTCTGATTCAACAGGAGTCTAAAGTGGCTTTTGACATCCAGAATAATTTTCGGGAGGTTTGGGGCAGTTCCAGGTGCGCTCGGAGTTAGGTTCCATCTGTTGCGAAGTCAGGTTGGCTGATTTCTATTTGGAATGAGGATGTGGTGTTAACGGAGGATGTGTTCTTGTTGGATAGGGGTTTGGCTGTCAAGGTTCGTACAGTTGATGACGGTTTTATTTGGGCTATTGCTAATGTATATGGTCCAACAAACGTTCAGTCAGATAGATGTGATTTACTTGACTTACTTTCTCATGTTAAATCTGTTTAGGATGTTCGTTGGGTGTTTGGTGGATATTTTAAAATGGTCAGGTTTCTTGTGAGAAGGGGGAGTTTTCTTTTTCTCCTATGGAGTATGGAGTCATTTCAGATTTCATCAATGAGAATGAGTTGATGGATTTGCCTCTTCTTGGGAGGAGGTTTACTTGGTCCAATAATAAGGAGCAGGCGGCTATGAGTAGGATTGATAGGTTTTCACTGTCAAAGGAGTGGGATGATCATTTAGTTATTCAGGAGGCGCTCCCTAGATTAATTTCTGATCACTGCCCTCTCAAATTAAGTTCTAACTTAATTGATTAGGGACCTAGAACCTTCCATTTTGAAAATTGCTGGCTAGAGAACAGATTTTTTGGGCTTGACCAGTTCTTGGTGGAGTCAGGTGGAAGTTGGAGGCTTTGCTGGCTTCAAGATTTGTTTATACTTACGTGCTCTTAAAAATAGTATTAAAAGACGGAATAGAGAGGAGTTTGGTCGCATTGATGAATATAGAGAAACTTTCTCCAAAATAGTGGAAGATCTTGATAAAAAGGGGGAGAGGCAAGTGTTGACACCTGAGGAGGTAGTTTCTAGGCAAAAGGAGGGTGATAGAAACAGTTGTTTCTTTCATCGAATGGCTACTATGAGGGGTAGAGTCAATCATTTGGGGAGGTTGAGATGGGGTGGTAGAGTTCTCGAGAGTCCTATCGAGATCAAGGAGGAGGGTGCTTAATCTTTTCAAAATCTTTACAAGAAGGAGAACGTTGTTAGGCCTAAGCTTGATGGGGTCTCTTTTCCTACAATTTCAAGGCGTGTTTAAAAATGGTTGGAGAGGGAGTTTGAGGAAGAAGAGGTGTGTAGAGCCCTGGAGGGATCTGGTGGGGATAAGGCCACAGGTCCAGATGGTTTCAACTTCGCTTTCATAAAGGCAGGATGGGACTTTCTTAAGGACTTTGGAGATATGCTTTCTGAATTTAATAAGAGGGACAGAATTAACAAGGAGATGAAGGCAAATTTTATAAGGTGCCAAATCCAACGCAGCTTCGCGACTACCGACCTATCAGTCTTGTGGGCTGCTTATATAAATTGTTGGCTAAGATCTTGGTGAATCCTATGAAGAGTGTTCTTCCTCTTATTACTAGTCCTTTCCATGGGGCTTTTATGGCAAATAGGCAGATTCTTGACAGTGTGTTGGTTGCTAACGAGCTTATTGATTCAAGGAGAAGGTCCAAGGTGGAGGGGGTTGTTTTCAAGATTGATTTGGAGAAAGCTTATGATCATGTGGATTGAAGTTTTCTTGATTATATATTGCTCAGGTTTGGTTTTGGAGGAAAATGGCGTGGGTGGATGCATGAGTGCATTTCTACTGCTTCTTTTGCAGTTTTGGTCAATGGATATCCATTGAGGTTGTTTAAAGCTGGTATTCAACAAGGGGGCCCTCTATCCCCCTTCTTATTTACAATTGTGGTGGAGGCATTGGGATCGTTTCTGGTGAAACCTAGGGAGGTGGGAGTGATCACCGGTTTTGACATTAGTTAGAATGAGGAGGCTATTTCTCACTTGCAGTTTGCTGATGACACTAATCCTCTTCAGATCGACTAAGAGGGATGAGATTTTGGCTCGAAAAAAGAATTTTGAGGTGCTTTTTGTTGGTGTCCGGTCTGAAGGTTAACATATCCAAGAGTCAGTTGGTGGGGATTGGGTGTCCTCAGGAGACCGTTCAGTCTTTAGCAACGTTAATTCATTGTGAATCAGGAAGTCTCCCCTTTTTATATCTTGATCAGCATATCGAAGCAAAGCTGATCTAAGTCGTTATGGGATCCGGTTATTGAAAATTTTCAAAAGAAGTTGTCACCTGTCCTCTTCGAAGAAACAGTACTTATCGTTGGGCAGCATGATCAATCTGATAAAAGCACGCCTGTCTAACATCCCAGTTTACTATCTCTCTCTTCAAGATGCCGAAAGTTGTGGTGGGAAGGGTGTATTCGTATCCCTAGCAATTTTCTGTAGGAGGGTCAAGGTGACAAGAAGAAACTTCATTTACTTAAGTGAAGTGAGGTGATCAAACCAAAATGGAGCCATTCAGGTCTCTATAGTCAATACAGACCCTGATCTACCCGTTTTTCTTTGTCACGGGGACAATGTTGGCCAACCATTCAGGATGTTGTTCCTCACGGATGAAGCCGACGCCTTTGAGTTTTTGAACTTCTTGTTCAATTTTATCAATCACATCTGGACGGAATCTTATTTGGCCTTGCTTGACAGGCTTGATGTCTTCTTGAAGATTGAGATTGTGGACCGCTATTTTTGGGGTCTAAGCCAGGCATTTCAGCGTAAGACCATGCAAAGCAATCAACGAACTCACGAAGAAAGGCGATATACTCGGGTAAATCATCATCCTTTATATTCTTGCTTATGAATACAGGACGTGGGTTATCTGGTGTTCCCAAGTCTATCTTTTGAATAGGATCTTCTATTGGAAGGTTCGAAGGTGGTTCCTCCATAATATTTTCAGAGGCTTCCAGCTCAACGAAACCTTCTAGGGTTTCAAGGACATTTCCAGACCAAGGTTTTGTTCCTTTCCACGGGTCTTCTTGATCTGTAATTTTCCCAAGGCTTGCTATGAGATGATCCCAATCACCTGTTGAAACCCGGTCGAAGTCGGCTACTTCTTTTGGAGATGAGGGTTCTTCTGGGTCAGAAGACCACACGTCTGTGCCATCGGACAACTCCTCTTCATTTTCGGAGAAATCGTTCCAATTGGATGAGCTTCCTGGATCTTTGTCAGGTGACTCATCAAAGAGATATCCAGGGAGATTGATGTCTTCATGGACTTGAGATGTTGAGGCTTGGTCAATATATTGACTTTTAAGCCTTTGTGTCAACTGTCTCAGGGGAGTGTCGGGATCATACCCTAACCCGTGTGAAGACTTTTCTACATATCCGTAGAGTCTCCAATCTTCCAGCTGGCTTTTGGTCAAGACGGGCCCCAATGGCATGAGAATACTGCGTCCTTATCCCAAACCGACTGGGTTTTGAGCGTCATAGCCCATTTTCTTCATAATAGCTTGTGCCATAGAACTATATAAGGATAGTTGATGCATACTTTCATTTTGGAAAGGTTCAAGCACAAAGTTTGATGAAGAAGCATCCGATCTATGGAAGAAGATCGGCTTTTCCTTTGCTGAAGTTGCTGGAACAGCGAAGGAAGCTGACGTAGGATCTTCTATGTCAGAAGTTGTCTCCATTGGAGTAAGAGCAGGCTGAACTTGCTGAGCGTCAGCTTGGCTTGACGATGTGTCGTCTTCTGGCTCTGAGTCCGAATCCGTGTCTTACATGATAGACATGAAAGAGACAACAAACTTGCCCCCAGGCTTTTGCTTTGCTTTCTTCACTTTAGTTGTGATGACCAAAGGCTTTATTTGAGGGAGATGATGAAGGGAGTTTGAATGCTCTCTTCGCATTTACCGGATGGTTTGTTTTCTTCCGGTGATTGTTGAGGAGCCTTGCCTTTATCTTTCTGGAGATTTTCGGCAACGGGTGTTGTGTGCTTCTCCTCTTCTTCTTTCTCACCTTCATACATTTGTAAGTCTGCAAAGTGGACTTCTTTACCTTTGAAGGGTTTTCTGTCCGCAAAGACTCGATGTATCATGCCGTTGTCGCCGACGAACTTAATGCATTGATGTAAAGTTGAAGGGACCACACCATTCTCGTGGATCTAGGGGCATCCGAGAAGGATGTTGTAGCATGAAGGGGTTTTTATTGCATACACTGTGACTTCAGAGATAAGATCACCAATCTGCAACTTGAACCTGATTTTGCCAATAGGCCTTTGAGTACTCCCATCGTATCCAAAGATAGATACAGATGTGTGGCTCAGCTTGCTGGGTGGGATGCCCAACTCTTCGAGTGCTGATGTGGAGATGAGGTTGAGTGCAGAACCTGGGTCGATCTGAACTCTGTGCATAGGCATTTCCTTGATGTACCCTGTGAAGTACAGGGGTCGGTTATGCCTTATTTCGCCAAGTATGAGGACGTCCTTTGTGAAGGCGATGGTTGCACTGGCTGCTTTTTTAACCGAGAGGCATTCAATGCATGATCCCCCAGTTTTCTTCTTTTCTCCCTTTGAGGAAGCTTCTGAGTTTTTGACCCGGTAATCCATTTCAATTTGGAGGACTTGCGGGGCATGTTTGTCGACATCCTCATTCAGCTTTTGTAATTCTGAAATGATATTATCACGAGTGTGTAGAGACATTCGCAACAAATCTAGGATGTGCAGAAGTGCAGGTATGTGCTTGAAGTGTTCAATCAAGTCATACTTGAAAGCCTCCTTAGGGCCTGCATGTTCATCATTGTTGCCACTAGGGGCGCTTACAACATCTTTTCCTGAAGGATTTACATATGTAAAGGAAGATTGGTTGTCAATTTTTATGGTAGTCCCGGCCAGAGCGGGTGCCTCTACCAACTTCGAGAGCTTCTTGAGAAGGGTCTTCGTTTGGAAGATTGTCTTCAGGATCAAGAGGCTGTCGTTTTTCATTTGCTGAGGATGTATCAGCAGCAGAGTTGCCATCCTCAGTGATTGTGTTGCATGGAGCATTTTCCGGGAACAAGTCCTAAACAGCATCCAGCAACCTTTCTTCTTCGTTGACCAATTCATCGTCCCAAGTATCAATAGCTGGGAATTCTTCAGTCAGGAAAGGTGTGAACTTTGAAGTCACAGTCTCAAGAGAAGAAACCTGACAGGGTGTCATCTCAGTGAAAGTCACATGAGATAGGTGGCTCCAGAAGATACATTGCTAGGCATCGCCGGAGTGTAAATGATCTCATCAGACGATGCTTCGGAAGAGCTATAATCCTGAATTATCACATTACAGGAAGCTTTGACAGGAGACGTTGTCTGATCGGAGTCAGACTCATCCTCGGATGTAAGAGGATCGTCAATCCAACAATTTTCTCCATTTTCAGGAGTTAAGGGATGATGTACCTGATGGTCTTCAGGGACTTCAGGCTCTGGATTGCGAGGAGGCTCGTTGACGCGGTCTTGCTTTTGTTCTAGAGCGAGACACTGCAAGATCCTTGCATATTCTTCAAGATCAGGCATGGGAGCCAAATCTTCTTCTTCATCACCTTTTTGTGGCTCAACATGGTTGATTTCCACTGGAGCAATGAGGGGTGCTGGTTCAACATCATTTTCTTGTACAACCTCTTGGTCTTCTTCATCATCAGACCAGGATCCTTGTGGCTGTAGGGGGTTATACCAGATTACTGGCATAAGATGATTCTCAGGAACCCATTCTTCATCGGAGAGGTATTCTCCTATTTCAAGGGACTCCTCCCACTCTTCTGTGTAGTTGGATTCGAATCCATCATCGGTGTCGCTGGACTCGTATCCATCAATGGAGAATCCAACTACCGAATTGCAAGAGTATGATGCCTCCTGCGTGGCTTCTTTGAATTGAGGTAGCATGAAATCACTGAGAGTGAATTTTCTTACCCCCTTTGAAGTCTCTGGAAGGGATGTTTTTGTTGCCTCCAGTGAAGCGGTAGAGGAAGCCTCTGCCTTTTCTTTGACTTCTTATTTTGGATGGGTCTTCTCTTGCCGTTTGAGCTTGAGGAGATATTTCCTAGCCTGCCTTCGCTGTTGAGATGTAGGCTTTGTTTTCACGACCTCCCAATTTTCATCTTCCAGGAGATCGGGATGTACCCATATGGGTTGTCCGTCTGGTGTCGGGTAAGGAACCAGTTCCTCGGACGCTTGGATTGAGTTTATAAGTAGTTATCTTATTCTTCGGTGATTCATTCTCCCCCTGTTTTAGGCTGCACAGCTGAGCCATAGTAGCGGGATGATCCTCACCTTTGAAGTGAGTCAGGAAGCGTGTCTCTAGCATGGCCCAGTTTTGGATGGAGTCCTCCGGCAGAGTGGAGTACCAATCAAAGGCCGTACCTTTTAGGGTACTTGCAAAGAGGCGGATCTTGAGTGCATCTTGATCCGCGATAGCTCCCGTAAAGATCTTGAAGTGGATGACGTGCTGTCTGGCTGATCCTTTCCCCGTATATGTTTGGAGAGTAGGATGCTTGAATTTTGTGGGGAACAGGACCGAGTCCATCCATAAGGGATATGGTTACCTGATCCCATGCTCCTTGAGTATATCCTCTTCTTTTGGTTTGGCGAGGATACCGTCTACGTCCTTTTTGGTAAGGGCGCGTGACTCATTTTCTTCTCTATTTACCTCATCGTCTTGATGATTCGGAGGAGGTTCATTGTTCGCCTGATTTTGGAAGGCGAGGAGAAGGTTTTCCATTAGAGTTTCAATCCTCTGCTGGCCTTGTTCCAACTGCTGGATGCGGGTGATCGCATCATCTTGAGGTGGATTCCGGGGTGGTGGCTCAGAATTTGTAGCCAGGACGTTCATCCCTCGAGATTCGAACGAAGAAATTATCCTGGTGACTGAGCTGGGGCTCATTCTTTTTGAAGAAGAGCTTGAGGAAGGATAACTATGCCGTCCTTTGCTTGAAGGAGCAGGGGATTCTTCTGAATGTCCTCTTGTCCTGGAGACGGTGCGGGTCATCAGAAGTCGGACATGGATTTTTGTTGCTAACTTATGGCATCTTCTGGTTTTTCCAACCATATAGACAGCAGCAACTTGGTTGGGTCTTTCTTTTTCGACCCATTTGGGAGAGACTTGAAGTGTAGGAGGCTGGGTCCTTTGCTTCTCTAGTCTCTTTTGCCGATACGACGCGCGGCGGCATATACGACGAGCAATTTGAGCTTCAGTCAGCTCTGGCTGGGCTTTGACGATGAAGGATGTGCTCCCTCGGGCGCAGCAGCCGAGCCTGTCTTCTTTGTAGCTGGGCAAGGACAGGATGCGAACCCGGTCCTTCGCCTGTTGCAGCGAAGCTTTGAATTTTTCAAGTTCAGCCCCTGTAGAGATGAAGGGCGAACTGCAAGTTTGTAGGCCTTAGCAGGTGCTTGCAGAGGCCTTGTGAGGCCTTGTGATGCATGACTTGATTTTGAGCTTGTAGGAACAAGCTGGCTCATGCTGGGTTGACTTGGGAGTCAGGTTGGAGATGGGTCTCTCCTCTTTAATGTAAGCAAGAGGGTAGAACTACTTGAGTGGGGCCAGGAATGCTGGATTGGTGGATGTTTGGGACCTTCTTTATTTTGGTGAAGGTCTTGGGGACCAAGTGTTGGGATAGACCTGGTCGTTTGAGGGTTGAGGCTTCGTGGGGCTGCCACGGGCTTCGGGCCTTCTGGTGCTCGCCTTTGGTGTCACGGTAGTGACACGTTGAGAGGCGAGTTTCTGCTTCTTGGAAGGAGCAGTTTGTTCTTCAGGAAGTGGGAATGGTCCCAGCGTCCCAAAGACGATAGTCCGGGGAGTCGAGGTCGACCTGGAGTTCAGAGAGTTGCCGAGGGTGTTGACGCTTCGGCAGCTGATGGGGCGCTTGTAGGTGCGCGTGGTTTGCTTCTGTTGAAGCATAAGTTGGTGCTTGTTCTCGTCGAAGGTAATGGTTAGTGAAGCTGCCATTGTTAGTTTTTCGAAAAGTTTCTGAAACAAGACCACATCCATTAGTAGTCACAAGAATATAATGATCATAAATGGGAAGTTCTATGGTTTTGTCTTTTCAAATTGCTCGAGGAAGATGACCCAAGCAATATGAAGAAGGCAGAAAGCCATAGAGGGTACAATTGTTCTGATCGCAGGTATGGTAAGCCCAGAATGAGCGTCCCAGTGACTGCTAGAAGCAATTGTGAACTTAAATCCGACTTATCGAGAAGCAAAGCTTGCTCGAGGTAAGAAGAATATAAAGTTGGAGTTACAAATGTGCCGGTCGCGAATACAGTAGTCCCTGAAAGGGCGTACTATTACCGCTAGACACAAATGTTTGGAGACCGCATCCATGAGATGAGATTCCTTGTTTTGAAAAGTCAAGATTGGATTCATCAAAGAGAGCAGATGGTATTCTGATCCAAATACGGTCTCAGCGATTTCCGCGAGCGCCAGTATTCAGAAGGAAATGAACCATAATTTCTCGGATCTGAATCCAAAAATGATGAGTTTTTCTTTTTTTTGAAAGGCCAATATCGGGTTCATCAAAGAGAGCAAAAGGCACTCCAATCTGAACACGGGCTCAGCGATTTCCGCAAGTGCCAATGCTCAGAAAGGAGAAGACCAAGATTTCTCCAATCCAAACCCAAAATGACGGAAGTTATTTTTTTGAAGATTTTTTTTAAAAAAATCTTTTATTTATTTATTTATTATTTTTTTAAGGTTTTTTTTAAAATTTTTTTTATTTAAAAATTTTTATTTTTAAAAATTTTATTTAAAAGACGAGAGAGTACACATAGGCCTCCTAACCCGGTCTTATGAAATCTCGATTGATAGAATTACCCCCAGGTAAGGGTAGGATTACTTAATGAACCAGTTTGGATGACCCTTGCCTAGAACAGTCAAGTTGTCTCTACACTCTGGACAAGGCTTTTCTTGAATCAATCATGATCAAAGAATGCAGTTGGTTTAACCTTAGTGTTCTATGTCTTCTTTTTTATATATTATATTTTAGATCTTTAATGAACTCATCAAAGAGAAACGATTGCCCAAAACCTTAGTCGAACAGGCTCAATATTTCTGCAAGCACGATGAACGATAGGAAAGGATCAAGGTTTCTCAATTTTGAATCCAAAATGAAAAATCTGATTTTTTGTTTTTTTTTGTTTTTTTTTTCTAATGAACTCATCGAAGAGAAACGATGGCCCAAAACCTTAGTCGAACAGGCTCAACATTTCTGCAAGCACAATGAATGATAGGAAAGGATCAAGGTTTCTCAATTTTGAATCCAAAAATCCGATTTTTTGTTTTTTTTTCTAATGAACTCATCGAAGAGAAACGATGGCCCAAAACCTTAGTCGAACAGGCTCAACATTTCTGCAAGCACGATGAACGATAGGAAAGGATCAAGGTTTCTCAATTTTGAATCCAAAATGAAAAATCTGATTTTTTTCTAATGAACTCATCGAAGAGAAATGATGGCCCAAAACCTTAGTCGAACAGGCTCAACATTTCAGCAAGCACGATGAACGATAGGAAAGGATCAAGGTTTTTCAATTTTGAATCCAAAATCTGATTTTTTTTTGTTTGAAAAGAGAAATAGTGAAAATAAATTCAAAGAATTAGAAATCTCCAAAAAAATCTAATCTCATTTTTTAGATGCAGAATCCAACATAGGCCACCAATTAGAAAGTAGCCAAGGAATCAAGAAAAGAAGTATAAGCATAGAGCAATAGATATGATATGCAAATATTTCATTTCTAGCATCGTGTTATAAAATGAACGAGTCCCACCGGGTGGAGCCAGCTTGATGGACCAGCGTATTCTGCTCGCTCGGTTCTACCGAGGTCGGCGGACGTGGGAGTCCGTTTGGGTCCGACCCTTTCGTAACCGGAGGGGGGCAGACGGTGCATCAACATTTCTTTTGTGTGGGTGTACCAGATTTTCTATTTTACTTGGAATTGCAAGTGGTGATCCGGAGATCAACCTTCGCAAGTAAAAAGGAAATCAACTTCTTTCAAGTTTTCCATTGCATATATATTTAAGAAAAGAGGCATTTTCTTGATTTGCCGTGAAAGGCGATTTTTTTAGCATTTATAGCCGATTTTGGCGTTTATAGCCGATTTTTGGCGTTTATAGCCGATTTTGGCGTTTTTGGCCGATTTACAATCCTTATCAATAATGAAAGACAAGAGTTGTGATTTTTGTCTCTTTTGAAAAAACACAAACTACAATGAAAAGAAAGAAAAGGAGGATCTAACTTCTCAGGAGATTGTGGGGGACCCGTTCAGATTGACGGTCGCAAGCCATATGTGGACTTCGCCATCATCCATGCAGATGAAAACAGAGGATGCTATTGATTCGCTTGGCTTGGCTATAACCTTAGGCTTTTAGAGGACAAAGACCAAAAGGAGGTCCTATGTCTAATAAAAAACTAAGTAGACGGGCTGAAAAGCCACGTCTAAGCCATTGGAGGCAGAAGGAGAAGGCAAGGACCTTGGGGGGGGGGGTACCCCCTAAGGGACTTTTGTCACCTTGTAGCGGTGGTCGGTGTAGAACTTCCACAGAGTTTTCTCTCTTTCTTTCTCTTAGATTTCTGATGCCTTTTTCTGTCTAAGTTTCCAGATTTTCTGCAGTCGATTGTGTGTTTTCTGTGCTGTCCTTTCTTCTTGGAGTGCTCTCCTATTTATAGGCTTTTTGGTAGCCATTTAGGAGGGTTTATGGGCTTTTATTGTCATTAAGCCGCATAATGGGAGGAGTTACATGATTTAATTCCTTTATTTTGTAACTCCTTTTTCTTGGCTTCTGATTGGCCGGAGGAGATTGAGGGCATTTAATTGCCTTTAATCGCTATGATGGGAGGAGTTTCATGGTTTAAATGTCATGAATCTCTTGACTTGTAACTCCCGGATGCTTGATTCTGATTGGGCCCTCCAAAGAAATGGATTAATGACTGCAATAAAGCTAGTCAATTAATCGCATTAAGTGGTCGCCGAGCAGTTGAAGAGTCGCGGGCCGTGCCGTGTCTTTTGGGATTTTTCTGGTGATGATCATCGATGGATCTTCATGTAGATCGACATTGGATGACCATGTAACTTCAGATATTGGTTGCCAATAGCGGGTCGGTGCCATCTATCCTGTCGATTTCTCGATCGGTCGGGTAGAAAGCACACTTTTTTGGTTGACCGGTTGGCGATCAATGTTGATTTTGATACTCTTGATGATTGACCCGTGATTTTGACGGATGTGAAAGGATTTGGTGTCTCAAAAGTATGAATTTTGGAAAATCAGAGGAGTCGGACGCTTTGAATCGCAAAAAAACGGCGAAAAATGGGGTTTCCGGGGCCCTCCCGACGATCCCGGGCTCCAGGGTCACAGGGGTCTGCGGCCCTGGGGGGTTCCCCCCCCCCCCTTTTGTCCCGTTTTGTGTCCATTTTTTACTGTTTTTTTATTTTTTTTTCTTCTATATTTTTCCTTGACATTTTTTATCATTTATTGGCCTGATTTCCCTGTAGAAAACCTGATGAGAATCCTTGCATTTTGTTTTGCAAAGTTTCCAATTTTCTGAGAAAGCCGAAGACTTTGTCGCGCAGAGCTGCCGATTTTCCGTCAGAAGCTGAAACTGGGTCAAACGATGTCGGAATGACCTGAACTTTGGGGTGAAGCCTGCTGAGTAATAAATAAGACCAACCATAGGCTTTTGTTTGAGTTTTGAAGTCGTTTGGGGTCCTATCACCAGTAGACTTGCTTTTGTCGCGATGAAGATGTCGCGGCTTGATGTGCGGTCAACCGATGTCCGATTGACTTGAAATTTGACAGGGAACCTATTGGAGTCATTTTAAGATGATCCATAGGCTCTGTCTTGGAAACCATGGTCCCGGGGAGCTTCGCCGCCGAGGGGCCTGATTTGGCTTCCGAGCGTCAAAGTATGGTCAAATGTTGTCGAAATGACCTGAAATTTGACGTGTAGCCTTTTGTAAGCATTTTGAAGCCGTCCATGTGCTCTATCTGATGAGTGATGGCCTCGGTGGTTCTTGCTGCCGAGAGGCTTGATTTAGCTGTTCGAGGGTTGATGTAGGGTCAAACGTTGTCGGTTTGACTCGGAACTTGACGTGGAGCCTTTTGGATGTATTTTGAGACCATCCATCGGCTCTGATCGAAGATTTGGTGTCTCCGATGCTTTCGTCGCCGAGAGCTCCTTTCAGCTACCGGAGAAGCGAAGTTAGGCCAAATGATTTTGAAATGGCCCAAAACTTCTTGTGTACTCCTCTTTTGGCTGTCTTGAAGGATCTTGCAGTTTTTGTTTGATTCTGACAAGATTTGATTTTTTGGAAGTAGCATGCCTATTTATGGCAGGTTGCGACTTTATGTAGCTTTTTGGATCTTGAAGAGGCAAAGTGACATTTTTGGTGTCAACACTGACCTTCAATTATGAAGCCTTCAGGTTGACGCATGTAGACTTCTTCTTCCATGTCTCCATTAAGAAAGGTAGTTTTCACATCCATTTGATGTAACTCGAGGTCATAGTGAGCTACTGATGCCATGATAATTCTAAGAGAACCCTTCCTGAACACAAGGAAAAATGTGTCAGTATAATCAATGCATTCTTTCTGATTAAAACCTTTGGCAACAAGTCTGGCCTTATGTCGTTCAATATTGCCTTTGCAGTCGCGTTTGGTCTTGAAGACCCATTTACAGCCAACTGGTTGGTGTCATGGAGTCAATTGAACAACTTCTCATACTTGATTTTCATCCATAGATTTCAATTCATCCGTCATGGCATCAATCCATTTACTAGAATTAACATCCTTAATGGCTTGTGAAAAAGAAATCGGGTCTTTAATTGTCCCTTCTTCAGATTCTACTTGGTAAAGCATGTAATTATCGGAAATAGCCGATCTCCTTTGTCTTTGAGACCTTCTTAATGCTGGTTCCTCTGGTGCTTCATCCATATGTTCATTGGCGACAATCTCATTATGGAGTTGTTGATCATTGATTGGGTTTTCTTCATTGTTAAATGGTTCAACCACGGGAGGATTTCCAACATCTTTCGGAATAGAGGGTAAAGAAATAGGTACCCTGATTTCTTGAATGATAACATCTTGAGGTTTATTACTCCCACTGATTTCGCCATTCTCAAAGAATCTAGCATTACCGATTTCAACAATTCTCGTACTATGGTTAGGGCAGTAAAACCTAAATCCTTTGGACTTTTCTGGGTAACCTATAACGTAACCACTGATCGTTTTAAGGTCCAATTTCTTTTCCTGTGGATTGTAGACCCTAGCCTCAGCTAGACAACCCCAAATTTGGAGATGTCATAAACTAGGTTTTCATCATTTCCACAGTTCAAAGGGTGTTTTTGGAATTGCCTTATTGAGAACCCTGTTCAAGATATAAACAGCTGTGCGTAGAGCATCCATCCATAAGGATATAGGTAAGTTAGCATGACTCATTATGGATCTAACCATTTCCATGTATGTACGATTTCGCCTTTCAGCTACACCATTTTTCCATGGAGAACCAGGCGTTGTGTATTGGGCAACAATTCCAAGCTTTTGGAGAAGTTTTGCAAAAGGTCCAGGATGTTGTCCTTTTTTCGTCATACCTACCATAAAACTCACCACCTCTATCTGACCTTATGATTTTCACTTTTTTGTCTAGTTGCCTTTCGACTTCAGTAATGAACACATGTACAACATTCACAGACTGAGATTTGTCATGCAACAAGTATAAATAACAGTAACGTGAGTAATCATCAATAAAGGTAATGAAGTACTTTTCTCCCCCAAAGGTTGGAATATCAAAGGGTCCGCAAATGTCTGTATGAATTATTTCAAGAAGCTGAGTACTTCTTGTGGCTCCTTTCTTTGTGTGTTTTGTTGTTTTGCCTTTAATACAATCCACACATACCTTAATATTAGTAAAATCTAGATCCGGAAGGACACCATCTTTTACTAATCATTTGATTCTTTCACTGAATATGTGACCCAGTCTTTTATGCCACAAGAAATAAGAGTCATTTTTAGATGACTTTCGTTTGGTTTCCTTAGAATGCAGGGTAAGATGGGTTTCAACAATTTGACTATTAAGATGAAACTTGTATAGGCCATCAATCAGAATTCCAGAACCAATACGACTAGAGTTTTTAAGTAAACTGAAATTACTATTTCCTAGTTCAAACGAGTAACCAACTTTATCAAGTATGCTTACAGAAACCAAATTATGGAAAATAGACGGAACATAAAGAGTTTGACATAAGTCTAACTAATAACCGCTATCTAAAACAAGACAAAAAGTGCCAATAGCTTCAACTGGAGCTTTGTCTTTGTTGCCCATAAAAAGGAAGTTCTCACTTGGGTTTATGGTTTGGATCGTAAGGAATCACTGCATTGAATTGGAAACATGAACATTAGCATCAGTGTCAATCCACCAAGTATCAGAAGAAACATAAGTAAGATTCAATTCGAAATAGCTTACGAAACCCATAGGGTTACCTTTCTTTTCGAACCATTCTTTACGTTTATTGCAGCCTGCCTGAAAATGTCCAGGTTTCCTGTAAAATTTGCATACGTTTTCATTATTTTTCTTCTTGGGGTTCTGACTAGCCTCATTAGATTTGGGTGGTGCCTTTTTCTGGCCTGAATTATGCTTTCTCCCAGCTTTGTTTCCAGCTCCTTGAACGAGATGAGTGTAAGGTCTGTGACCTTACTGGGTCAGTTCGGCGCAATATCAGACCCTGACCCGTTTAATTTGTTATTATTATAATTAATTGTATTTTAGATAATTAGGTGGGTTTAGATCATGAGCGAGTTTCTTTTAGTATTAGAATAGTGTATGCGAAGTTTCGTTCGATTCTGAGTTCGTTTAATCATAGCAGGGGGGGTAGTTTGTAATTTAGGAAAAATTGAGTGTTTTTTCAAAATATCCCAAACGCCTTGATTTTTGGGTTCGTTGGAAAGGTCTCGTCGTGCTGATCATTTTTGTCTCTTGACTCGTCGCGATCCGACGATCAGAAACCCTTCAAGTGGTTCATTCTTCACCGGACCCACTAAACGGGCAATTAAGTCTTTTCCTCCCTATCTTCTTCTTAAACGAAGATTAATCCTAATCTCTTCGTTATTCTCTGCAACGAAGATCAACCGCAGCCCTTTTCTTTTTCCTCTTCCTTTCTCAAGTCAAAACTCCGCCCTAGAAGATCCAACTTGAAGATCCGATCCGCTAGTACTCATTCTATCGATCCCCTCTTTCTTCCGGTACCAAATTGGTAAGACTTCTCACAATCTCATATTTTCAATTTATCATTTCTTTGGTTAGATTAAGTCCAATCTTAATTATTTTCCTTCCTATCTTCTTCTTGACTTCTTAGTTTTTGTTTTATCAGGTTAGATCGTGGATTTCGGAGTAGAAAAGCTTCTCCTCAAATTTCACCCAATTCCAATCTTCTTCTTGGTTGAGGCAAGTAGATATGCAAATTATAATTCATATGACTGTGTTATTTTTTATTGATTGATGATGCTTTCATGTTAGATTACCTTAATTCCAAGCCTGTTCTTAATTGGGGATTATTATGCTTGATACTGATTTGGGTTGGTTAATTTTAATTGGTAATCATTTATTGTAAATTTGATTCAATGGAATGGAATGGAATGTGGATGGAATGAATTGTTGGGAAAGCAGGAGGCTCAGTTTTGTGCCGGATATAACCATTGGAAAGGTTTAGAACATAATGGAGATGATCTGGAACGAATAGAACTCAAAAATTCAGCAAAAAGCACTTTCTGTACACGAACGTTCGAACACTTTTTCTGAACGTTCGAACTCTTGAGCTCGGGAAATTGGCCTGGGATGAACGTTCGAACACTTTTCCTGAACGTTCGAACTCTTGAGCTCTCGGAAAATTGGCCTGGGACGAACGTTCGAACACTTCTTCGAATATTCGAACTCTTGGTAATTGACCGATTTTAGGCAGATTCTCCAACGGTCATAACTTTTGATCCGTTCGTCGGAATTTCACGGCTATATACCGTTGGAAAGCCCTTGAAACGTAGAATCCAATGGTTCTGCTTTCATCACAATCAGAGGTGGGGAAGTAATGTAAATACTTGGATTATTAATCTAGCTCATGTTTTATTAGAAATGAGACTTGTAACCTAGGATTTGGGACTTAGATGCTGGAAACCACTAACCTACTATCACATGACCATAAATGGAATTGAAATCGAATCACGTGGCTTTGTGTGAATTCGATGGGTTGTATAGGTATTTGTGTATTACGAATGCTCTAACCGAATACGTTTGGAAATGAATCGTTCGGTACTTCACATGATTGTACACCAAGGGATGTTTCCCTAATAGTATCGTCAATCCAAATTCCGCACGTACTTTGTTAGGATTGTGGAATACAGGGATGACACTATTTCACCTAGGATTGGATTATAATTCTTCCTTGATTTATGACTTGTATCCGTTGATATAGTTGGGAGCGGGCTTTGGACCGTGCTACTATTCCCAGGACCGGGAGCTTGGATCCTACTGGAGCCGGACTTTGGTATCAGTAGTTCGGATTGGATTGTTACTGGTACCTCGGGAGGTGGCTTTGGACTCGTCGGAGTCTCCCTCTTGTACTTGTTTTGCATTGCATGGATAGTGGTTATTGTTAGATGGTTGCTAGGATTCCTGTTATTATTTCTATGGATTTTATTCTCGCTTTATGCCTAGCTTCGCTTACCTTGTATTCAGATAATCATGTACTTGTCATTATTCTACATTTGATGCAGGTCATATTTATTATGTATTGCTTATCTATTGCTCAACATGTCGTTGACTCTGTTCCTTGGTGTGCAGACACATTAGGTGACTTCTATTATGAGGAGCAGACCGGTGAGGAGATCCCAGAGGATCTCCAACCAGCAGAGGAGGCATGAGAGTGGTGTGCCGATGATGTAGAGTAGCGTCATCACTTCCGGCATGAGAGAGATTCACATGGGTCTTTATTTAGATTTATTCTTTTATTATTCCTCTCGTTGGACCTTTACTACATTGACTCGTTTCTTTGATTGGCCTTGTTTATTGGGATGACCAATATAATAAATTAACTTAACTCTTAGTTTTTGTTTACTATTCTTGCAAACTTTAAATTTAATGAGATTTATATTCACTGTTGATGTTTCATATACTAGAGTTCTATGAACTCAATGATTATTGTATTACATGAGGCTTGAAATGTATTATCCTCACAGCGGACTTACGATCCGTGGGCCCAAAGGACAAAAATTTTTAATTAGTCCTAAATTTCACTCTCCAAATCCGGTCTATTCTTTAATCGGGTTCGGGGGACGTGACAATGAGCTACTTTAATACCTTGTTGATTCAGCCTGGCCTCCTCTTGAACCAATTTGTTAGCCAATTCATTCACTGTCCACTTTTCCGTAATAGTGTTGTAGTGAATTTGGAAAGGCCCGTACTGAGGAGGTAAACTGTTTAGGATAAATTGGATGAGAAAAGCCTCATCCACAGATAGTCCCAAATTCTTTAGTTTAGCTGCAAGGTTGGTCATCTCAATAACATGCTCATGCATTGAGCGAATGCCATCAAACTTCATGGTTGTAATATCTCACTACAACAAATGAGTCTTTTTGCGACGGTTTTATTTACAACGCTTTTGAAGAGTTGCTAATACACATTATTAGCAATGCTTTCAATCGTAGCAACTCAGTTTTGGTAGGATGTATTCAAGCCATTATCAACGACGCTTGTAAGCATTGTTAATAATTTTATCGAACTTAATGTTTATCAAAAATCTTTTTTAATTGGCAGTCTTATTGTAATCCGTCGGTGGCGCTACTTTTTCTCTCCCGCGCGCGCTAATTTTCATCTCCCGCGCGAGTCCGTTAGTCACTGCCCTAAATACCTCCACTTAACACTTTCATTTCGAGCCATACCTCTTCTACGTGTCTCGCTCACTGGCGTCTCATGTGAAGGCAGTTCTCAGACCACCCCTTCCGGCAATGAGAGCAGATCCAGGTATGCCTTCTGTCTCAATATTTCCCATCCTCTCCTCGTCCTCGTTCTCTTTGTATTTTTTTTTTGGTTCTGGGATAGCCGACTGAGAATCGACCAGGTATTTGATTCGGTCCAGGGTTTTGGGGTTGGGGCAGAATGATGGTGACGATGTATGGGATGGATTGGGTAGCAGAGCTCCAAACCCTTCCGAAGGAAGCAGAGCTTCTCCCTATTTCGTTCTCGCCCAATTTCATTACCAGCTCCCACTCTCATTTCTCTTTCACCCAAACCCTAACCCCTTTTTCTATAGTTATCTCTCTCTCTCTCTCTCTCTCTCTCTCATTTCTACAGGTGGAGCACCCAAAACCCAGCCACATATTTGTGTCACCCCAGCTGGCTACCCTGCCCCTTTTTTGCATTTCTTCTCCAATTTTTTTTATGGTTGTTACATTCACTGTTACATTTTCTGGTTTTGGTGTTTTTTTCATTTGAACTTATTGTCCTTTTGTACCCTGCTTGTTAGTTTTCATTTGATTGTCTCTTTTGTTTCAAAGATTGTTTTGTTCTCAGGGAGGATTTGTAGATACTTTGATACTAGTATTTAGTAGCTGATCGATAGCTGAAGGCAGAAATTAGTGCTGGATTTTGATTTATTTTTTTAATATTTGATTCGTATTCTATCAAGTCTTTCGTGAAGCCATTGTGTGTGATTTCTTGGCTGAAGGTGTTTTCTTCAGTTTGAATATGCATTGTATGAGATATGGAGAAGTTTGACGTTCTGCTTTGTATTTGATTATGTATTTGATATTGGTAGGGGCTCGGTTTTATTTTTTTTACGATTGGGATGGATAGGTTTCAAGATGGTGGGTTTCAATTAGGTCTTGGGGATTGTGGATTGGCAATGGGGTCGGCCGATTGGGTCTGTATGCAGGGACTGGGTAGGTTTTGGGGTTTCCCTTGGGTGCTCATAATTTTTGGTTTTGTTGAATGCGGTATAGTGCCCTTATACCTATGCCTATTTTCTAATTGGTTTCTTCTTTATCCTTTTGTATTCTTTTCTGTTTGGTCTAATATAATACACCATTACCGATCAAGTAAAATCTTCACATTGAAAATTTTTACAACTAATATATCAATCATCCTCATCACCAACACTTAATGGAACTTATAAATGTTGGGTAAGTGGCAAGTGAATAAAGAGGAAAAGAATATTTGAGTTATTAAAAGACTGGGGAGTGATTTTACTCCAAAAGAAGGGTTCTTTCTCTTCATCTTCTTTTGATTACTCGTTCCATGTGGTGGGTTTTTTTTTATTGTTTCATTTTATGGTTTATGATATGTTAATGGTAATTACTTCAGTCAATGGGAGAGAAAATTTAGGTTAAACTCATGTCTTTCTCGTTATTTTTTCCCCTTTGTTTGTAAATGGGCGCGAGGACAGTGGGGCGGTTTCAACTTTGAGTTGTGTTCAGATGAAGGGAAATCTAGAGTAGTCTGATTTCCTTTCTTGTATTCATATGACTGTAGGGTGGGGGGAAGTGGAGAGGGGTGTCCATTTGGACCACCTCAACGATTTGATAGGATGAGTCCCACATTTGGGTGGGTGATTCTCCATTGCATCTGTATTTGGAAGAGTAGGAATCTAGGAGAATCATCTCTAAAGATTTTGTATGATGTAATTTTTAGATAAAGAACCCATGAAAAAAGTAATATGATTAGTGAGAACATGGTTTTAAAACTTAAATAGGGAGGGTGGAGAAGTAGACCTCTCAAATCAAATATCAAAACAAAACCAAAGTCAAGAATCTATTAATACTCAATAGACCCAATAGTCTCTCTCATATATATATATATATATTCATTTTTATGGATCATCATTGACCATAGGAATAGTATTTGGTTGGGGCCTACCAAATGAAAATTGAAATAGGAGAGTAAAGAGTTCAGTTGAATTGAAGACTGATTTCTCAACGTACCTGCAACTGCAATTTACAAGAAGATGGTGGGGAGTATGTGAGGTGTTAAGGGGCGTGGACTTTTGGATAGGTGTGTTTCACCAATTTGTAGAGAACCATAAAATAAAATCATAACTATAGTCCATCTTTCTCAATGGCTCCATTTTTTGTTTATTTGTTTGTTTGTTCCATATTCAGTTCCAGTAAGTTGTCACTTGTCTGTTAAAGGGTTTTGTAACTAAATGCTCTCTTAAAGAGACTGTGATTCCTTTGAAAAGCTTCTGCTAGTCTAAAACCTCATGAGTATGTCTGGATTTTTCAAAGCAGTAGAGGTAGGCAGGCTAGTTCCCTGTGGAAATTTATAATGCCCTTACTATACGGCAAGTAGTTCTATTATAAACTTCATTATCTGTGGGCGTGAGTGAGTCTGTAAAAGGACAGCTGGAAAGGTAAAACATCATCATTATCAAAGCCTTGTCCAACTATATCTGGAAAGGCAAAACATGCTACCTTTAAATGTGTATTTTATGGGTTTAATTTGGATAGTATTGTTACAATTTGAGAGGCACCAAGTATCTATTATCATTAAATTTGCTTGCCTCTTGATGTGCCCTTTGTAGGCTACAAGTTGTAGACTGATGACAATAAGATAAAATTTGATGAAATATCACTATGTAAAAAAGTCCAAAAAACGACAGTCCAAAACCGTCGTTTTCATCAAAAAACAACGCATGCGTCTGTCGCTGGGTCTATCGTTCATTTTGTAGTCGCTTTTACAAAACCACAGTGAATAACTGTCGGTGATCATAAAATAAACGGCGGTTTTAACATATCGCTAATATTTAAATTAACGACGGCTAGTAAACATCGTTTAATACGATCATTACCGACACATTAACACAATTTGCCGACAGCTAAGTTTTAAATTAATGAAAATTTAAAATCATAATTGTACTATAAAACGACGGTTTTAGGCCGTCGTTTTATTTATTTTCTAGAAAAAAAAATAATTGAAAAAAATAAATATGAAAAAATTGAACCTGTTGAAATCAAATAATAATCTCCACATGTACATCATCTACTCATCCATCCAAATATCAATATTCAAACATCCATTGAAACTCCATATATATCAATAGCTACTTACAAAATAACACTAAAAGTGAACATTCATACAATATTCAAAATTCAAAAAGTTGTCCATGAAGCAAAGCTCCATCCAAATATCCAGTTATCCAAAACAACCGAACATCCATCCCATCATCAAAATCCAAGTAATATAGAAGAGAAAAAACTAGCAAGGGAAAATCCTAAATGTAGGCCAATCAATAATGTCTGCAAGCATAATATCTTCCATCTTCCTAACTCCGTCCATCAACTCGATGTCACCATCCACAATCTCATCTATAACAATTCTATAATAATCTGAATTGTCCGGTGATACCCCCATCAAACTCCCATAGGCTACGACTGTGCTCTTCCTTAAATGCATCAACTTGTATGTCCCTGTGAGTGTTGCTCTCGAGCTTGCTTGTGTCTCTTGATGTGTGGATGGCGGTCTCACATACATTATAATTAAGAAACACATAATGTAAGTATTTTATCATACTCAATAATCTAAATAAGTCTATGAATCTACATTTTATATGTAAAGTTGTGTCTTACTCGAGAGGAACTCTCATGATCGGTTGAAGACTACATTTGCGTCCCACTTTGAGATAGGGAAGCAACAATCTTCTCCATGTCCTCCATTCGAGATTTCAACCCATCCACCTCAGTCTCAAGGGCCACATGCGATTTGTGCTCTTCTTCATATGCTCTCTTATAAGGATTTGAATTATGCACGATTGACCTTGAGACACCCAACCCCAAGCCCCTGACACGTCCACGAGTATATCGGTACCAAAAACCTATATAAAAAATTAAAAAAGGCAATATCTGCTCTTGATATGTATTCATTGTTAAGTATTAATTAAAATCAAGTTGATATCTAAATATAAATATAATATACCCGCATACCTTTGCAACCCCATCATTGTCGATATCATTATGTGCAATGGAGGGGTCATCGGCACTCATTCTACTAAGCCTTTCCTGTAAAACAAATTGTTAAATAAAATACAATAGGAAATAACAATATCATAACTAGCATGACAAGTTTTTGGACCAATCATGGACCCATGGACCCAATAGCAACAACTGAACTCAAAAGCCCTACTGACCAAATTGGATGAAGCGCAATCTAAGTAGATGTTTACATTAACAGCAGAATGACCCAATCTCTACTATAGCTGAAACAAAACTGACCCCTTTCTTCTAGTGCTGACACAATTGATGATTATTGGTATGAGGTGTAAAGAGTATAATGAAAGGAGGGAACATATTTTATATGAGCACTACACATGTAATCATGTCTCTTATCTATAGTAACTTCAATCTTTTGTAAAGGATAGCAAAGGAACCAACGTTGAAAGTGTGAAAACAGATTTAGATTTGTGACACTACAACAGATGAGTCCTTTTGCGACGTTTACAAGCGTAGCAATAGAAACCAAAAGCTTTGCAAAAGATTATCAACAACGGTTTTGAAAGTGTCGATGTGCGGTTGCAGTTGATGCAGACGCAAAAGATAACTAACGAAAATCAGTTAATAAAATTTAAAACAGTTTCCATAGAAGTATTGGTGAAACAACAGCCACAACATAACATGTTTCTGTTCTTGAAGTAAGAAAAGAAAAAAAAAGGAGTTGACTTAAATTAAATGGACACTGCTCACTGTTGAACTAATGAAACAGGTTTCAATCAACTTTTAGATGCATGTCTAGAAAGTGGAGACTAAAGACTATAGATCTGGAACTCATGAATGTTAGAAAATGAAAGTGATATAAAGAAAGAGAACCTAAAACAGATAGATTTTAGAGCAATGTGGTTATCACCTTTTCATGACTGGCTGGGTTTTGGTTTATAATTGCTT
Source organism: Litsea cubeba (assembly GCA_012931725.1). Taxonomy (NCBI): domain Eukaryota; kingdom Viridiplantae; phylum Streptophyta; class Magnoliopsida; order Laurales; family Lauraceae; genus Litsea; species Litsea cubeba. Next base: position 213,337 of record WHSA01000609.1, read on the forward strand.
TGATGGACATGAGTACTTGCGCCAAAACACCTTCTGCCCCAATAACAGAGCCCAAACTACCTATAGAAGATTTTGCCATTTAAGATGTTAATTCAATAGCAAAAGTTCCTAAACTAATTTAGAATTTGTTTGAACAAGGAGATCGAGCGCAGACCTTTTATGGTCAAAGCAAGAAGCCTTTCCAAGAAAGTATTAGCGACATTGGGAAGCCTTTGTGCAAACAAGCCTATATTCTTTATTGCATGTTTCCTCAACCTCTTATTGCTTCTGTAGCAAAACACAAGTGTTCTTTTTTGTTTTGTTTTTTTTTGCTAGACTGTATCACTGGTTAAGGAGTGGTATTACCTAGATGAAGACCATGGATTGGTATCTAGTCAATATTGGTGAGACTGAGGTGCATTGCCGCTAAGGTATAAGTGGTTTGGCAAACTTAAGTGCTTTTCTTTGTAGTATGGCTGTGCTATAATCTCCTAATCCTAGCCACCGAAAATAAAATTACAATACCAAATGTAAAGAAAACTAATACATAGAAAAGTTGAGCAATAACACCACCACACTATAGAGCAAAAAAGGATTAGAAAACATTCTTCTAAAATGTTAAACAAACTAAAGAATCTTTGCAATAGTTTCTAGTAGGATAAAATAAGGCGTACACCATGCCACTCTGGCGTACAATGGACTGATTTGGGTTTTTTTTTTATGGTAAGACAGGATAAACAGACTTTGAGATAATTATGTAAATTTTAGAATAGAATATATATATATATATATTTGTATTTGTATGATGGAAACCTGAAAGTCCTTATAAAAAATGCATTCTATAGCATCATATTTTGAGTAATATTTGTAGCAAGATCCACTTCCTGCAATATACCCTTTCTTAGCATGAAACAATGAAAAACCTGAAATTCCTTATAAAATAGAAAGACATTCTATACCATCAAAATTTTTTGACGAATCTTTGGAGAAGGGTTCACTTCCTATAATATACCATTTCTAAGCAATGCATTATGAAAATTACTTGAAATTATAAAACATGAAACATTCATTTTGTACCTCCTCACTTGGTTTTTATATGACGTGAATGATAAGTATACATGTAAGATCCGGGTCCCATTTATAATTTATAATTATATTTTTATTAGAATATTACTATTATTTTAATTGAATGTATTTTAGTTATTTAAGTGGTTAGGATTAAGTGGGGCACACGTTAGATTAGATGCGTGGATTGGTGAGTTGGGTTAATGGGTAGATGTCCTGACCCGTGGTTTGACCCGACCCAATGACTTGAGCCCATTATTCTCTTAACCTTATCCCCTTATTACGAACGCTCATCCTTATCTCTTCCTCTGCAACTATTCCTGTCCCGATCGTTCGTCTTCTTCTTCCTCTTTTCAGCATCCCAAGCCATACCAGCTTTGAGATCTAGCCATCAGAATCAAGATCAGAGGATACCATCATTCTTGGTTCGACCTTCTTATCTCAGGTAACCCTCTCCTCAAGCCATTAGAGAAGTAAATCTATACTCTTGGGTTATCTTCTTCTTTTCCAATGTTAGGTTTTGGGTAGGGTTATAATAGATCTGCTCATCTGGGCATTTCTTTCCCATCTCTTATGTCAGATTTGCGATAGGATTGTGATCGAGTGCCCCGGTTATCTCGGATTGGGTATTGGTTAGGATCTGTGTTTTTCTTCAAACCCCAGTGAAAGGCAAGTACCTAAACATAATTTGTGAATTTAATGCTTGTGTTTCTCGTTGATTCAAGTGTTAATGCATGTAGAAATCCCTTTTTATGTCGCAATACTTTTATTTGGATTTCAAAACCCTCTTTCATATTATGTAAATTCGTGTATGGAAATAGATAGATTATCCATCGAAAGCCCAGGGAAGACCCTGTAACAGTTTCTCGGACTTAACCGTGAAAGACTAATTACAGTGTTTTGGACTGTGGGGCCCATCTTGATATTTGATCAGGACCGCAGATCCGCTAGTGGATCCTCAGGCGGCCTCAGAGAGGATGGACCCGTGTGCAGTGGACCCCATTTGGGCCACCATCCTGTAGCCCGATCAGCAGAGGGCATGTTTTAAGGGAAAAATCAGTTAGGCATCAGGCGGTTGTGGGACCCATTATACGATCTGATCAAAGATCTGGTCGGCACATCTGGTTGTACAGGGCTGGGCGACATATACTTGTGTGGTTGATCATGGGTTCTTGATCCATAGGGCCCACTGTGCTTGACTCCTTGTAGCACTTGGCGTGAGGTCCGTCATATATTCTGTAATGGGTTCTGATACTGTCATGTAAAAATGGGAGTGGTTTTGTCCAGGAGAGAGAGACCTCTTGTTTATTGAATATTATATGTTTGAGTGTGACCTCACCCATGACTTTTATAAGTTGAAAAGATGTTCTGTGTTGGTGGGTGTTGACCTGGCACCTTTTTGGGTAAGGGAATCTCATTGTGATGTATAATATTAACTTTAGATCATGTCCCATTAGTTTCTATAAAATTAGAAAGAAGCCCTGTTTGTTTTAATGAACCCCAAACTAAAACCCTTGGCTTATTTTAAATGTGTAAAATATTTTGTTGGGGTCCTCAGGTTTTCTAAAATTATAAATTAAGATTATGATTTATTATTATTATTTGCAAATAAATTTTGAATGATATCTTTGGTTTTCATGGGTTAATATTATATTTTTATACCTTATTAATTAGATCATTGGACCGAGTAAATACCGTATGGGCACACGGTATCTTACTAACATGAGGTTTAGTGCTTCATATAACCTCGAGAAAATCCTAGTGGTTTTAAACTCAACCCATCTCTATTGGAAAATCCTTAATTGGATTTATGCACCATTAATTTAGAATGGATGCGTTGATCTTTTATCTATTAGAGATTCCAGTGGTTGTTGGGTACGAAACCTTATGTTTAACCTTAGGATTGGTTTGTGATTATTCTTGACCTTCGCATGCACATATATATGTTGATTTAGGATATCTATTCCTTTAGATGCACACCCTATTGTGTTATGGATTATAAAGTGGCTTGGCAAATTCTGTATTTTGATATGAATGTGGAATGGCCATCACTTTATTTTGACTTAGGACTCTTGTGTCGGAGCCTTATTATTCGGGTCTATTATGCATATATGTTTCCTTTATGTTGGTCATTTTTGAACGACTGCAGATCGTATATGGACGGTTGATCACCGATGCGTCCGGATCACTTATAATCCGCTATGAATGTGAACAGGTTATCCTGATTTTTGTTTATTGATCGGTTGACCACCGACGTTATGGACGGGCTTTCCCGATTATGTAGGGTTGACCACCCACAACGGGGACACTTGTCTCCGTGTGAATCTTATTGCTCCATTTGTTTTATTTGGATTTATGTCATACGTTCATTCGTGTATATCTTCACTTTTACTTCTATATGATCACACTTGTCTTTATTCTTCTCGTAATGGTATTTAATTTCGAATTATGATTATGTACTTGCTATTTACTTTGTAATATTTGGTGCATAGGTACCGAGCCCTACTTTACCGAGGAAACGGAGGAGGATCAAACGTTTCAAACGTTTGAGCCAACTGACGAACCTGAGTGGGACGCCGGAGACGGTTTCAGAGCCGTTTGAACGTACTTTAGAGAGAACGTCATCGTAGTAATTTCTTAGATGAACTTTCCTCAATGATAAACCTTTCTTAGTAATTGTTTTATTCATTTTTGCAACTTGAATTATTATGTTTATTTGATTTTCGTGATGGTTCATTACTTTGAATACCAATTGAATATAGCTTCCGTTGCATTTAATGAAATTTATTTTGACTCACCACATGTTGAAATTTTATGTGGGTCCACTTTTGGAAGCTTGTGTTGTATTAAACACAGGAATTTGAATTTAAAATTTTAATTTTCACGTTTTTCCCCAATTCTTATTTTGGGGACGTGACAATTGGTATCAGAGCCCAGCACGATCTTCGGATATTAAAAATGGATAGAAACAATAGGACGTGGTGAGGATTGCGATTTCCGTTAGATAGACTTTAAAGTGTTAACTGTAAAGTCTATAGAATTGTTTGTTAGCTTGTTTCACAGGAACTAAAACATTATTATTTTGTTGCAGGTCATGGCACAACGTACGACTAGATCTCAGGACAAAGAGCCTGGGAATGGATCTAATAATTCAGATGAACGTTTCAATCAGCTGTTGCAGGCTTTTATGCAATCACAGGCAACTCAAAATGAGCAACAAAGAGCGGCTGAAGCTGAACGAGCTGCAGAGAAACAATAAGAAAGAGAAGATAGAGCTGCTGAGAGGGCACAAGCAGATCATGACAGGGCAGCATTCCAGGCTCAGATCATAGCATTAACTGACAGAGCAGCCCGGCCAGTACAAGTGGTCATGCCTCCTCGGGAAGTAGATCCAAATGACTTGTACGAGAAATTTAGGAAGAGGGTTCCTCCTGAGTTTCACGGGTCCGAGGATCCCATGGCAGCAGATGCCTTTATAGAGCAGTTAGAGCAGATCCTTGCAGTTTTCCGCTGTACTCAGAAGCAGCGAGTGAACTTGGCAGCTTACATGTTCCGAGGGATAGCTCTCCAGTGGTGGAACTCGGTGAAGGCAGTAGTGCAAGCAGAGGTAGTGGCTGAAGAAACTGCATGGGAAACATTCACCAAGGAGTTTATGGACAAGTTCATACCCAAATATGTCAAAGACCAGTGGAAGAGGGATTTTCAAAACTTGGTGCAAGGGGATATGTCAGTGCAGCAATATGAACAGCAGTTCACAAGATTGTATGAGTATGCACCCACACTAGTTGTTCCGGAGGAAGAGACAATTAGGCGTTTTCTGGATGGATTATCAGCTGATATCTATATGATGATTGGAGACAATCAACGCCCGACATTCCAAGAGGCTGTAAAAAGTGCATATTGGGCTGAAGGTGCACTAAATAAGAAGGCAGCAGAACGGCAAGCCAAAATACCAGCAACATCAGTTGAGGCAATCTTCTAGTCAGGGCAACCCAAAGAAACCGAAGTTTCAAGGTCAACCCTCAGGTGGTCAGAAACCACTGTGTAGACGGTGTGGAAAGAATCACCCTACTGAGCAGTGCTACAAAGAGACTGGGGCATGTTTTCATTGTGGACAGCTTGGACATCAAGTTCGAGATTGTCCCAACGGCGGTAATCAGTTGCCAAAATCCCAGCTAGCAGCTTCTCGTACTCCGGCGCAGCCGTGGAGAGCAGCACCTCCGCAGGGGCCACAACAGATTTATCGAGCCCCACAACAGCAGCAGTTGTACCGAGCACCAGCTCCTCAGTATCAGCAGTATAGGGGTGCAGCACCACAGCAACAGAGGCCAGCGCTAGGACAACAGAGGCCATTTCAGCAATACAGGCAGCAACCAGTGGGTCAACCAAGAGCACCAAGGCTAGTCCAAGGGCAGCAGAACCAAGCCTATCAGATGGGCAAAGTGTATGCAGTTACGCATGAGGATGCAGATGCTTCTGCAGAAGTGGTGGAAGGTATTGTTCTAATCTCAGAGGTAGAAGCTAAGGCCATTTTTGACCCTGGCTCTACACATTCATTTGTTTCTCATGATTTTGCTAGACATATCAATGAGGCTGTAGTGAGATTAGATGTTGCTTTAGTAGTGGGTACCCCAGTGGGCACGCAGGTCCGTTGTCACCAATATTTTCCGAGTACCCGAGTTCAGGTCGGAGATTTCATTTTACCTGCAGACCTGATTCTTTTAACGATGAAGGATTTCGATGTCATACTTGGTATGGATTGGCTAGCGACCTATAGAGCAGTGATGGACTGTTTTAACAAAACCATCAAGTTGTCACTGCATTCAGACACTGTTGAATTCGTTGGGCAAAGGAGATCAATTCAGACGCCGGATCTCGGCACTGAAAGCAGAAAGATTGTTGAAATCTGGATGCGAAGGATACTTGGCGTTTATCACGGAGGATAAACAGTCAAAAGGGGTGGAGGATATTCCAGTGGTCTGTGAGTTTCCGGATGTTTTCCCCGATGAGATTCCAGGCTTACCTCCAGTCAGAGAGATAGATTTCTCAATTGAATTGGTACCAGGGATAGCTTCTATTTCTAAAGCTCCATATAGAATGGCTCCAGCAGAGCTCAGAGAGTTGAAAACCCAATTGCAGGATTTGTTGGACAAGGGATTTGTGAGACCAAATGTATCACCTTGGGGTGCACCGGTCCTGTTTGTGAAGAAAAAGGATGGTTCCATGAGGATGTGTATAGATTATAGACAACTCAATCAGGTCACAATCAAGAACAAATACCCTCTTCCCAGGATCGATGAGTTGTTTGACCAGCTTCAGGGAGCTGAATATTTCTCAAAGATAGACTTGAGATCAGGATATCACCAGCTCAGAGTTCGAGATCAGGATATTCAGAAGACAGCATTCAGGACCAGATATGGCCACTACGAGTTTTTAGTAATGCCGTTTGGATTAACCAATGCTCCAGGAGTATTTATGGCCTTGATGAATAAGATATTTACTCCATTTCTCGACCAGTTCATCGTTGTTTTCATAGATGACGTATTAGTGTATTCTCGGTCTCGAGAAGATCATGAGCAGCATTTGAGATCAGCATTGCAGACTTTGAGAGATCATCAACTCTATGCCAAGTTGAGTAAGTGTGAATTTTGGCTTGAGTAAGTCATTTTCTTGGGTCACATCATCAGCAAGGAAGGATTGGCGGTAGATCCAGGAAAGATTGAGGCAGTGGTCAAGTGGCAGAGACCCATGTCTATAACAGAGATTCGTAGTTTCTTGGGTTTAGCAGGTTACTACAGGAGATTTGTGAGAGGATTTTCATCCATTGCTGCTCCATTGACCAAATTAACACGAAAAGATGTGCCTTTCGTGTGGACTGACGAATGTGAAGCAAGTTTTCAGGAGTTAAAGAATAGGTTGACTACCGCTCCAGTACTCACATTGCCTACGGACAATGGTAGATTTGTCATTTACACAGATGCTTCGAAGGTTGGATTGGGTTGTGTGCTTATGCAGGATGGGAAAGTAGTGGCTTATGGCTCTAGACAATTGAAAGAGCATGATAAAAAGTATGCAACTCATGATTTGGAACTTGCAGCAGTAGTCATGGCATTGAAGATGTGGCGTCATTACCTTTACGGTGAGAAGTTTGAAATTCATTTAGACCATAGAAGTCTCCAATATTTGTTTACCTCAGCCTGAATTGAACATGAGACAGACCCGGTGGATGGAATACATGAAGGATTTTGACTTTCCAATCAAATATCATCCCGGGAAAGCCAATGTAGTGGCTGATGCGTTGAGTCGAAGAGTAGCAACTAATGCATGTTTGAGAGCAGAATGGTCTTGGGCAGAGATTTTTCTCGATCTGGGAGTGTCCTTGCAACCAATTGATGACAAGATTATGTTAGCTAACATGTTCGTCCTAGAACCGGAGATTTTGAGCAGGATCAAAAGCAAGCAATCAGAGGATCCAGAGCTAGCTCGAGTAATTGGACAGATTGACAGCATACCAGACTTCAGAATAGTAGAGGGTGTGTTGTACTTTCAAGATCGGTTATGTGTGCCAAACATAGAAGAGCTGAAGAATGAGATTATGACGGAGGCGCATCATTCCCGTTATACTATTCATCCGGGTAGTACAAAGATGTACCAGAACCTGCGTAATCATTATTGGTGGAATAACATGAAGAAGGAAGTAGCAGGATTTACAGCAAGGTGTTTGGTGTGTCAACAAGTAAAGGCAGAAAGGAAGCAACCCCCAGGACTTTTAAAGCAATTGGAAGTGCCCGAATGGAAATGGGAACACATAACAATGGATTTTATCTCTGGGTTGCCATCGATGCATAACAAAGATAGTATCTGGGTGATAGTAGACAGATTGCCGAAAGTGGCACATTTCTTACCAATGAACATGAAGACACCTCGAGATGAATTAGCTCGAATGTATATGGAGAAGGTTGTCACAATTCATGGTGTCCCTCTATCGATCGTATCAGACAGAGATCCTAGATTTTGGGCAGATTTTGGACAGAACTTCAGGCAGCTTTGGGCACGAAGCTGAATTTCAGTACAGCGTATCATCCTCAGACCGACGGTCAAACTGAAAGGACTAATCAGACACTGGAGGATATGTTGCGAGCTTGCGTCCTTGAGTTTGGGAAGGACTGGCAGAAGAGTCTCCCATTATGCGAGTTTGCATACAATAATAGTTATCACTCTAGTATCGGTATGGCACCATTCGAAGCGTTGTATGGCCGTAGATGCAGAACCCCAATTTGTTGGGAAGAGATAGGTGTCAGAAGTTTTCATGGCCCATCTATTGTTAGTGATACCAGTGAGCAAGTGAAGCAAATTCATGATCGGTTGAAAATTGCTAGAAGCCGGCAGAAGAGTTATGCAGACATGAAGAGAAGAGATCTTCAGTTTGAAATAGGTGAACATGTATTTCTTAAGGTTTCACCGACGCGGGGAACATTGCGATTTGGGCAAAAAGGGAAGTCATCTTGGCGATTTATCGGTCCATTTGAGATCTTGGAAAGAATTGGAGAAGTTGCCTATAGATTGGCTTTACCCGCAGAGTTGTCAGCGGTGCATAATGTTTTTCATGTCTCAATGTTGAAAAAGTATATCAAGGACCCGTTGCACGTGTTGCATTATGAGCCATTGGAATTGCAGCCAGATGTTACCTATGTGGAGCTACCGTCTCAGATCATCGACACAAAAGAGCAAATTCTCAGGACTCGGACAATACATTGGGTGAAAGTCCAGTGGGAGCACCATAGTCCTCGAGAAGCCACTTGGGAACTTAGGGACCAAGTGAGGAAGTTGTATCCGTTTCTTCTTCCAGAGGTATGATTTTTTATTTGGAGGACCAAATATCCTAAGGGGAGGAGAATGTAAGATCCGGGTCCCATTTATAATTTATAATTATATTTTATTAGAATATTACTATTATTTTAATTGAATGTATTTTAGTTATTTAAGTGGTTAGGATTAAGTGGGGCACACGTTAGATTAGATGCGTGGATTGGTGAGTTGGGTTAATGGGTAGATGTCCTGACCCGTGGTTTGACCCGACCCAATGACTTAAGCCCATTATTCTCTTAACCTTATCCCCTTATTACGAATGCTCATCCTTATCTCTTCCTCTGCAACTATTCCTGTCCCGATCGTTCGTCTTCTTCTTCCTCTTTTCAGCATCCCAAGCCATACCAGCTTTGAGATCTAGCCATCAGAATCAAGATCAGAGGATACCATCATTCTTGGTTCGACCTTCTTATCTCAGGTAACCCTCTCCTCAAGCCATTAGAGAAGTAAATCTATACTCTTGGGTTATCTTCTTCTTTTCCAATGTTAGGTTTTGGGTAGGGTTATAATAGATCTGCTCATCTGGGCATTTCTTTCCCATCTCTTATGTCAGATTGGCGATAGGATTGTGATCGAGTGCCCCAGTTATCTCGGATTGGGTATTGGTTAGGATCTGTGTTTTTCTTCAAACCCCAGTGAAAGGCAAGTACCTAAACATAATTTGTGAATTTAATGCTTGTGTTTCTCGTTGATTCAAGTGTTAATGCATGTAGAAACCCCTTTTTATGTCGCAGTACTTTTATTTGGATTTCAAAACCCTCTTTCATATTATGTAAATTCGTGTATGGAAATAGATAGATTATCCATCGAAAGCCCAGGGAAGACCCTGTAACAGTTTCTCGGACTTAACCGTGAAAGACTAATTACAGTGTTTTGGACTGTGGGGCCCATCTTGATATTTGATCAGGACCGCAGATCCGCTAGTGGACCCTCAGGCGGCCTCAGAGAGGATGGACCCGTGTGCAGTGGACCCCATTTGGGCCACCATCCTGTAGCCCGATCAGCAGAGGGCATGTTTTAAGGGAAAAATCAGTTGGGCATCAGGCGGTTGTGGGACCCACTATACGATCTGATCACAGATCTGGTCGGCACATCTGGTTGTACAGGGCTGGGCGACATATACTTGTGTGGTTGATCATGGGTTCTTGATCCATAGGGCCCACTGTGCTTGACTCCTTGTAGCAATTGGCGTGAGGTCCGTCATATATTCTGTAATGGGTTCTGATACTGTCATGTGAAAATGGGAGTGGTTTTGTCCAGGAGAGAGAGACCTCTTGTTTATTGAATATTATATGTTTGAGTGTGACCTCACCCATGACTTTTATAAGTTGAAAAGATGTTCTGTGTTGGTGGGTGTTGACCTGGCACCTTTTTGGGTAAGGGAATCTCATTGTGATGTATAATATTAACTTTAGATCATGTCCATTAGTTTCTATAAAATTAGAAAGAAGCCCTGTTTGTTTTAATGAACCCCAAACTAAAACCCTTGGCTTATTTTAAATGTGTAAAATATTTTGTTAGGGTCCTCAGGTTTTCTAAAATTATAAATTAAGATTATGATTTATTATTATTATTTGCAAATAAATTTTGAATGATATCTTGGGTTTTCATGGGTTAATATTATATTTTTATACCTTATTAATTAGATCATTGGACCGAGTAAATACCGTATGGGCACACGGTATCTTACTAACATGAGGTTTAGTGCTTCATATAACCTCGAGAAAATCCTAGTGGTTTTAAGTTCAACCCATCTCTATTGGAAAATCCTTAATTGGATTTATGCACCATTAATTTAGAATGGATGCGTTGATCTTTTATCTATTAGAGATTCCAGTGGTTGTTGGGTACGAAACCTTATGTTTAACCTTAGGATTGGTTTGTGATTATTCTTGACCTTCGCATGCACATATATATGTTGATTTAGGATATCTATTCCTTTAGATGCACACCCTATTGTGTTATGGATTATAAAGTGGCTTGGCAAATTCTGTATTTGATATGAATGTGGAATGGCCATCACTTTATTTTGACTTAGGACTCTTGTGTCGGAGCCTTATTATTCGGGTCTATTATGCATATATGTTTCCTTTATGTTGGTCATTTTTGAACGACTGCAGATCGTATATGGACGGTTGATCACCGATGCGTCCGGATCACTTATAATCCGCTATGAATGTGAACAGGTTATCCTGATTTTTGTTTATTGATCGGTTGACCACCGACGTTATGGACGGGCTTTCCCGATTATGTAGGGTTGACCACCCACAACGGGGACACTTGTCTCCGTGTGAATCTTATTGCTCCATTTGTTTTATTTGGATTTATGTCATACGTTCATTCGTGTATATCTTCACTTTTACTTCTATATGATCACACTTGTCTTTATTCTTCTCGTAATGGTATTTAATTTCGAATTATGATTACGTACTTGCTATTTACTTTGTAATATTTGGTGCATAGGTACCGAGCCCTACTTTACCGAGGAAACGGAGGAGGATCAAACGTTTCAAACGTTTGAGCCAACTGACGAACCTGAGTGGGACGCCGGAGACGGTTTCAGAGCCGTTTGAACGTACTTTAGAGAGAACGTCATCGTAGTAATTTCTTAGATGAACTTTCCTCAATGATAAACCTTTCTTAGTAATTGTTTTATTCATTTTTGCAACTTGAATTATTATGTTTATTTGATTTTCGTGATGGTTCATTACTTTGAATACCAATTGAATATAGCTTCCGTTGCATTTAATGAAATTATTTTGACTCACCACATGTTGAAATTTTATGTGGGTCCACTTTTGGAAGCTTGTGTTGTATTAAACACAGGAATTTGAATTTAAAATTTTAATTTTCACGTTTTTCCCCAATTCTTATTTTGGGGACGTGACAATACACACCCCAAGAATTTATTGGATATTGTGTGGTCAAAATAGCATGTTCAATGAGTGCTTGGCTATTTACAATATATGAATGATGCACATGCTATAAACCCCAACCTACAGCAAATGAAATATTTCATTCTCTTTCCTAGAAGAATGTTACCGTGTAGGCAACATGATTTTCCTTGTCAGCCTAATTCAGTTGAAAATGAAAGACAAGGTTTGGTATGTGTTTCTCATAGAACTCCAAAAAGCAGAAAACAAGAGGAATAAAGACAAGCCTTGGATCCTACCGCCAGACACTTGACTACTTTGTTTCAAACATCATTCGAAAGCACATGCCGACAGAAACACTATCTCATGTTTTTAACCCCAAAAAACTATCTCACCGCAAAAAATATGTCGAGATTTCCACTCATTATTGTGAAGGTCTCTTCCCTTTCACACAATGTGGCAGTTCAAATATTGATCTTAACCTCTACTCATTGTTTACAAGTAATCCAACCACAAGCCTGCATATGAAAGGGCTTGGAAGTGCCCATAGTAAAAAATAGGACGCTTGATGAAATTTATCAAGCCAAAACATTCCCCTTACATCTCACTTCCACAGCCTCCCATCCCCCACCTCTAATGAAGACACAGATGATAGAAGAAAGAAATCCAACGAACACATTTTCATTTAGATTCCTTCTCAACTATGGCCCTGCTACATGTCACTGTGACAGCCGTAGCCTTATTTCCACTAGAGGAGTTTCAGTTGAGTAAAAACTAAGCAAAAATGGTGTTAGCTTGCAAATCTAGAATGATCACAATAGATCCTTATATAAAATTAGAAGAAACACTTCAACAAACGGACCTCTCTATACCACCCCAACGAAGTGCAACCCTACTCGACAGATACACAACATGACTCACCCATCTCCAATAACAAAGCCTCCATCCATATATACTATCAAACATCAATAAGCCATTGTGGATAATCCTCAAGCCCACAAATCAGATTTCCGAAACTTACCAAAAGCTCCTTACATTGATAACTACCTCTAAAAAATTGAAATAACAGGTTATGGCAAAAACATTTTACCAAAAGCACTCCACTTCTGCACTCCCATAGAAAAACCTTGCTGAGTGCATCGATAGCCATGTTCACTTGCTGGATATTTGCTACTTTTGCAGATGATTCCTCCAAACTATGCACTTTGTCATTTAAAAGCAACATCCCAACCTACATTGAGCATAGGTGATTAAGACTAGTTGTAGCAATTGCTACTGTCAGTGGACACAGTCCAGTCAAAGGAAGTTCGCAAAATAAAAAAAAATAAAAATATTCTAGATTGGGAACATAATACATATCTGTTGACAGAGAGGAGTGAGCAATGCAGAAAGATACTCTGAATGCTTTTCAATTGATACATCTTCCATCCCAATCAATAGGCCAATTGACTCTCAACCAAACACAAACACACAACAAAGTGTACTGTGTAAGTAATAGCATACTACTTAAAAAACTCAAATAATGTTAACAGTTCATTTGCCTTAAACAAAATCTATGATATACAAGAAAGATATGTTATTTTGATGAGGAATTCATTTAAGTTGCAAGAAAACTTGTAGCAAACATTTATGGTCATCAGAACCATTATCAAAGCAATTCTCACTACAATCATTGCAACAGGAGTAGCTGCACCAAAAATACATTGCAAACATTACAAATCCACAAATAAAAAGAAAAAGTTAAAGATGGGAAAGAAAAGCTAGAAAAAATTCAGGGGATACCATTCATCGATAGCCTTTCCCGTGCATCTTCTGTGTAGCTAGACATCTGCTGAGAACTAGGTGGATAGAAGGAACATGTGTGTTTGTGGACAGAGATGGTGCAGGGAAACACATACAGGCAGGGGCAAAGAAAGCACTGATCACAGCCCCTGGCAAGGGTGACATTCCTGAAAGTGCAGCTAGGGCCAATGAAAGTGTCCTAGAGGGGGGGTGAATAGGACTAATGGAATTCTTTTCCGAATTAAAACATCTTAGTCCAATTTTAATCCCAACTAGGGACAAGAACATAATGAACACAAATAAGAATACAACTTATGCGGAATATGTGTTCAATGTATGAGTGCTTAAACAATCAAAGATAAGACAATTAGTTTCATATTAGTAAGCACAAGTGTGAGTACAACACTCTTCACAAATTCACTCATGATTTTATATCAATGTGCTCAAATGAATATTTGTTAAAGAGTGTGTGCTAAACAAGATTTGATTTACCAATATGATCAATGTTGTTTTCGCACAAGTGGATGTGTGTCAATTAAACTAAATATCATTCATATCATTCTCCACAACATATAGATATATAAATCAAGCACAAGAGATAGAGAAAGAGAAATTGACACAAGGGATTTATAGTGGTTCAGTCACACAGACCTACATCCACTCTCAAGGGTCACACAGTCCCCTGGTTCCACTATGAAGAATCAAACTACACAAGTACTAATTCTACATAAATTTTGTTCACGAGGTTCGACCACACAGATCTACTCCCCATTTTTGTTCACGAGGTTCGATCACAAAGATCTACTCCCCACACACAACTTTTATAGTGGTTGAATCACACAGAAACAATCCACTATCACAATTTTTAAAGTGGTGGAATCACGCAGAAACAATCCACTATCACAAAGATATAATTTGAATGGAGGGCGAAGAACACTTGCCTCTTTTTGACAAAGTCTGGAGGTTGCCACTTGCCTCTTTGACGAAGTCCGGAGGATGCTCTTCGAAACTTGTCACCGCAGCTCCAAGCTTTGATGCCTCTTGCAATGCTTCCTTGATGTTGATGATGATGCTCCAATGTTGTGCTCAGTCAAGGGAAGAGGTCTTTGGTCTAGGGATTTGGATAATAAACTATGATAGATCAAGTTCTTCCCTAGGCAATATTGTCTGCACACATCACAGTTTCCTTAAGCTAATGAAGCTCTTAGATTTGACAAACCAAGCTCATAGTGTGTATGGAATGATCTATGAGGGCTCTAATATGATACACAATGGTTAGGACATGAGCTCTCATGATCTTGGAGGCCTTGGGAATGATTTCCAAGCCTTATGGATGATTTGGGGCATTTTTCTATTTATAGAAAGCTTTCAAACGGTCATAAAACGGCTAGTGAACAGTGAATAGTGTTACTGTTCAAACGGCTAGTGAATAGTGAACAGTGAATAGTGTTACTGTTCAAACGGCTAGTGAATAGTGAAGTTACTGTTCAAACGGCTAGCCGCGAGGTAACCGAAAAACCATTTTAAGAGAGTTTTTTCTCTCTGGAAAAGTAACCGCGAGGTGACCGAAAACCATGGCGGTTAGCCGACTTCTGAGGCCTGTTTTGAGTCTTGAAAAAGTTGAAAAATAATCTCTAAAACCCTATTAAATAAGCCATTAAACTAAGGATTTTTAGGGCCAAGTCTTGGTTGGTTTGGAGTCCCATTTACCTGAATAGGTTGGCACACATATGGACGTCTTTCTTTATGAATCCGGGCCTTCCGAGACTTGATCTTCTGCCTTCAAACTTGATCTTCCTTGAGAAATTCTGAGAGGCAAGGTCTTGGATTCTTCGACACAGAATTGACAATATAAAAATAAGTGCGCATAGGAATGTGGCACTAACAATTCCCACCTATGTTGTTGGTGTAAATGCTGATGCCTACAGCCATGATGAGCCCATCATCAGCAATGCATCTTGCACCACCAATTGCCTGGCCCCCTTTGTCAAGGTCCTTGATCAGAAGTTAGGTAATCCCCATCAACCTTGATGCGGTCTTGGCTTTCTTGACCCCAATCCCCATCAACCAATATAAGCAAGGAGCCGGAATCCCACGACCATCGCACACAAGATCAAGACTGTGACACAGTTCTTGTTGAGCCAGACGGCCTTCACCGAAGGGAAGTCCCTAGCCTACCGCAGTCCCTGCACCCAGACCCAATCGGCCAAAACTTACCCCAGCCCCTCCACCCAGGCCCAATCGGCCTACCCCATTGCCAATCCACAATCCCCAAGACCTAGTTGAGACCCAAGAACCTTCAATCGACCATCTTCAAAACCTGTCCATCCCAATCGTAAAAAAAAAAACCGAGCCCCTGCCCAAATCTCCTTTCCTGCTTCCTGACTCCTAGCCTAATCCGTCACACACATCATCACCGAGCAGGTACCATCATTTTGCCCCAACCTCAAAACCCCGGATGAATCAAATCCCCCTTTGATTCTCGGTCGGCAGTCCCAGAACCAAAAAAAAAACCAGAGAAAGAACGAGGAGGAGGAGACGAGGGGAAAGAAGGCGTACCTAGATCTGCTCCAGTCGTCTCTTCTACAGCTTCACCCACTGAGTCTCCACGAGACGTTGCCTGAAGGGAGAGGTCTGAGTACTGCCTTCACATGAGACGCCAGTGAGACATATATTTGGGCGCGAAATGAAAGAGGTATTTGGGGGCAGTAACGAACAGGCAAGCGCGAGAGAGAAAAGTAGCGCGGAAGATGAAAGGTATTTTAGGCAGCGACGGTCTGAACTGATCGATATTTTTAATGCGTTATATGACGATAAATCTGCTGTAGTTATTAGAACGAGAGTGAAAAATCGTCGCTATTACCGACAGTTTTCGGCCATCGGCAATTCCGTAAAATTTCGTCGTTTTTCACCCATTTTGAGGTAAAGAATGTATTTTCATAAATCTTCATCAATTTGCTGCTCATTGAGTTCAGTGATCATTTGTTATATCATCTGATGGCAATGCTATGGAAGTTATTGAGTTGTGTTTGTGATGACAGATGATTGTAGATTAAATTGGTTTGCATTTTACATTTGTCCCTAATAATATGCATATTTACTACTCAGGTATTGGACTCACGTTTGTTATCTTGATGTGATTTTGATTAATTCATGATCATCATCATCGTCATATAGAATCATTTATGTTTCTCCTTTGAAATTTGTAGTTTGTACATCACAGTTTGTGGTGATGTTTATTGGTGGTGACTTTTTGGGGAAATCTCAACGCTCATGCAATGCTATCTATCGCAGTCGACTCGAGGTTTGCGATCCTTATTAACAGAGCATGTGAGTTGTACTACTAGCCATATCTTGTAACCCATTTCTTATTTTGCTAAAATCTTGTTTTAATCTTTTTTGTGGTTTGTTTCATAATTTTTAGATAACTAGTTGCCAATTGGCTAGTCTAGAATCTACATGGTATTTTTCACTTTTAGGAATGCTATTTTTAATTTTTATCAATTGAGACAGTAAATAATTAATTATTTGGTGTGGTTGATGGTGCATGCGTAATTGCTATAAAAATGCTAGTTTGCATGAGTTCCTACTTTGCTTGTACTTACCAATATCTGGAATTATTTGGCATCTAGCACCCTGTCCCTATTGAGAAAGAAAATGGATTTAAAAAAAAAATTGTACAATTGACAACTAAAAAAAGAATGTAGAAGAAGCTTAAAAAAATGTTAAATGCTTTCACTTATTACTCTAACTACTAGAGTATTAGTGAAGAATAAAGGCATGATGATCATGATGATGATGACACTTGGGCCTTGGAGGGAAAAGTGAAACTCCCGAATGAAAAGAAGATGTCACAATTGATTGTGCAAGTTGCCTGACTATTACAGTCGACTAAAACTATTGGCAGGCCTGTTAGAATAGAACCTAACATCCATAGAAGAGGGGGAGGGAACTCTCTATTTTGAGATTTTTATGGTCTTCTCCCTTTTTCTTTGAAGGTCTTTTCTTGCTACAAGAAAGCTTTCTTTCTACACCTTTGTTCATTCTTGATAAAAAAAATCTCTAAGTAAATATGAACACACATAAAAGATATAAATAGTTTCTTTCGAAAAATGTTTGTGGGCCTGCTGTGACAACGGGCGCGGTCTTGGGATCCTCCTTTAAATTAATTTGCAGAATTGATTGCTCATAGTTATAAACTATGTCTACTAACTGTAACGACATGCCCCTAGTGAACCTCAGGAACTGCTTTGGCCATGCCCCTGGTGGACAAGGGGAGTATTTATGAAGAGAGTATGACAAAAGGGAGGAACTTGTGTGTTTGTAACCAACTATGATATGCATAGGCGAACAGTATTGTTACATATTTTTATGGCCAGATAATTACCTTATATGTGCAAACTCATATAGAGGACATTATACAATTAACTTTCTTATTTATGTATTTTGTTTTCGTAACCAGTTTATAGCTCCTACTTTTAAAAGTAGAATCTTCTCTCACTTTCTAAAAAGCATGTGATGTATCCACTTATGATTATCCAGCCCACTCATACCACTCGCTCCTCACACCTGATGAATGGGAACTCTACCAAACTGAGTGTGCCCCTACGATAGATTGATCACATGTAAAATGTTTGAATTACTTCATTGGAGTTAATCATGCGTTTTTGGCACAGCACGGATTCTTGATCGAAAAGTAGATCAATCTCCACTGGGATTGATCAAATCCAAAGATGGATTCCAGCACTAGGGCACACTCAAGACAATGGGAAACACCATTATTGAAGAATAAACTCAGAGAAATCTATGATAAATTGAAACAAGCATAAGCAATTACAAAAGGTACTCTTCTATATATAGAGGAGTGGATCGTTCTTTAGAAAACCAGACTTTCTAAATAAAATAGGAAACTAACTAATCCTAATCAAACAATAACAGAAAAATAGAAATAGGGTTAAATATAGAATCCCATAATAACTCCGTCACAATTGGGCCTATGGACTGAACCCAATGGACCAGGTTGACCAATGGTCAATGGTTTGGCCCAGTGGAAAGGGGATGATTGATAGGTAACACTAGAATTGAGAAGGCCATGCTCGATTTAGGAGCTTCCATAAATGTTATGCCATATTCTATATATACTTCTTTAAAACTTGGACCTTTGAATAAAACTGGTGTTGTGATTCAATTGGCTGATAGATCTAATGCTTATCCTAAGGGTGTAGTTGAGGATGTTCTTGTACAAGTTAATGATTTGGTTTTCCCTGCTGATTTCTATGTGCTTGATATGGAGAATGGTGATCAAGCCGCTCCTATTTTATTAGGACGACCATTCTTAAAGACATCCAAGACTATGATAGATGTTCATAGTGGCACACTTACCATGGAATTTGATGGTGAAATTGTTAAGTTTAATATTTATGATGCCATGAAATATCCTAGTGATGATAATCTTGTTTATTCTATTGATGTGATTGATTCTTTAACACAGGAAGTTTTTGAACTTGATGGAACAGATGGATTGGAAGTTGCCATTAGTAAGCATCTTGAGAAGGAGAATGAGGAGTTAGCCTTAAGTACTGATCTGCAAGAAACT